>ULGY01000002.1:788099-1074819 GCA_900519085.1 Yarrowia deformans | reverse complement strand
GGGTAGTGGGGGGGGGGGGGAGGTCTCGTATGGAACAGCCGGGGAAAGACGGGGCACCGTACGAGTGGACACGGCACGGTGGAGACACTAAGTCTCTCGGAAGTGACACCACCACACGGCACAGCTGTTTAGCATGAAATTCATCTCGTTCGATGCTGTTCCCCGCGATATGCTTTCCATTCCTCCATTGTTTTGACGGCCTTCTGCCAGTTTTCGTTGGACTCGTGTAGCTGTCGTTTTAGCACGGCAACCTCACTATCGTGATCGACTTCAGGTAGCGTGAACCTTTGAGACAGAGCATCCCTGAGCAACGAGAGATTTTCTGTCATGGTCGCTGCCAGTTCGTAGACGTCATCCGTTCTATTGAGAGAAAAGGTGCCTCCCTGTTGTAATTCGGAGACTGACAATTGGACAATGGCATTGAGGTCGTTTTCCGAGGGAGGTTTGCCATCTTCTGCAGTTTGTGAGTCGACAGCGTTGCGTTTCAGCATATCGATGTCGTCGATGGTCTTGTAGATGAGTGATAGCAGCATCTTGTTGTCTCTGATGAGTTCATTATCGAGCTGTCGGACATCTGGTGATGGTGGGGTAAATGTCACTAGTGAATCAGAAGAGATCCCGGTTCCCTTCCGGGCCAGTTCTCGCATTCTTTCCAGTCGAACATCTCGCTTGCGCATCTCGACCATGCTCTGTTGCTTGAATCTGTCGACCGCCATTTTTGCCCGTGTCAGACTGCCTCGCTCGGTTTTCGCCACAGTTTCCAGTCTCATGATCTCTCTTTTGGCGTTTTGCAACGCGTACTCTTCGTGGGCCAAACGCGTGTTGATCTCGTGATTTCTGCGTTCCAGAACTCGGACATCGTTGCGCAGTCGATCATTGTCGTGTTCCAGGTCCGCCACTCGCCTTAGTCGGTTCTCTTCCGCCTTTGAATCCTTTTCCAGCGACTGCAATAGGGAGTAAATGGTGTTGATCACCAGCATATCGTTTTCCTCGACATTTTCCAGTGGCGTTTTGGACACGGTGGCAAACTTGAGACGGTCATTGAGAAGATACCCTTTGGACACGAGCGTATGATTGATGAATTCTGCTGCCGCTTCCATGGTGTGGTTGTGATGTGGTGGTTTTCTTAAGTCGCGTTTCTCTTGCGTGTGGCATGCATGAGATCAGATCGATAAGAAATGCGACTAGGAGGAGCTACTACTTGTAAACTTCTCCGATGAGAGGCTTCTGATGAAGTGGAAAGATTATGATATGAAACGGAATCGAGCATTGCTTGTTCGTGCTTATTGGTGATTGCAAACACAGGGGCTTAGCTAGTTCTCGTTAAAGACCTTCACAGGGATACACAGGTATTTCAAGGTCTGAGCTAATGACCAGTCACAAATAATGAATAGTTGAAAAATTACTAAATCAGGCCACGCCGATTGCGATTATCTTAACACCTCGCTTTTATTTGTTTTCGACTGATAAGAAACACCCACTCAGTGGCTGTTCTCCGTACTTGTATATCCATTATCCTGGCACTATGCAGAAGTGTTCTGGACAACAGTTCTGGTGATCTCTGCTACAACATCTAATACCAGTACAACTAGAGTACGAGTGTACAAGGACAGACCGCAGATGTTACCTCAGCCGGTGTGGCTGCTTCGGATTTTGTCATATCCACCCATCTATTCAAATTCCTTTTCCTAGTCGCTTTTGTCCGCAGTTAATCTCACGTTGATGATACCTTTGTGCCAGGCACCTGGTAGTTACAACGTAGTCTCCTGGATCCAACGGCACTCAATCTACAGTACATTTGAACGATAAAAAACTGTTCGTCACTTTTTTTTAACCAACAGTACAACACATAAACTTGTAGAAGTAAGGACGCACAGTACAGCCTCCTCTCCACCCTTCCATGCTGGTGCGTATTCGTTCAGCTGCAGTGTCTTGCTTCAATAGCCCACACCCACCCCAACAGGACATTGCTATAGCAAGGCTACAGCATGCACTTCAGTGAAGCGGGGAAGCTCACGATAGTTGCAACGCTCTGAGAGAAGCTGTGTGGATCCTCAAGGTCAAGCGTGAACTTGGTAAATCCGTTGTGTCACTCACACAGCCTTGTCTTGGCTTGGGTGAGACAACAGCTATAAGCTCGTTGCCAACCCCTGGTGCAATAAGTGTCTTCTTGATTCTCGGTATGAGAGACTTTATCGTGCTTGTTGGCGAGTGAGACACTACCGGGTCCGCTTGCGCTCACTTTTGCTGGCTCTCCAACTACGCCGGCTCTACATGGCCCGGCTAATGTTGCACTTCAGAGTTTGCACATCGCCTGGGTGCATTGCAGCACTGCGCTTGCGGACCCACGGAATGGTGGCCCGTCGATCCTGTCAATCGCAGCTTCCCCGCCGTTGACTCAGGCTGATTTGCTCAATTGCTAAATCGAAAGTGTGGGGTCAAGAAACGAGACAGACAAACGCGGGGGATGTCAAACCAGCAAGATACAACGGCGGCCCCCCATTACAAGGTGCAATTATCACATGCGAGACACTTGGCTTCCACAGGTATGCGACTCCCACCAACAGCAGCACATATCACATGCTAGGAACCACAAGGGAACATGGACGCGGTGCAACCATCGGGACCATGCACCGGGGCTACTGTATGTACGATACGATACGGACGCTCCAGCACAAAACAGCCCTGTTGCACGCACGAACTGACATTCAAGCTCTTCCCACAAAAGGAGACAACGTTTCAGTTTTGCAACCTTGTGTGGAAAAGGTTGCAGATAGCTCAAAAACAAAAACCATAAGCCCCAGGACACTATCACCCCCTCGTGAATCATAAATGGGTCTTCTAGCAAGCAGCCAGCTGAAAGAATCATACGCTGGGCGCGAGGGTGTGGACGAAAGAAGGCTCAAAAAACACAAAGCGACCACAAACCTACGAACAAAAGCCTAAGCCTACATACAGTAGTGGGGTGTGTACCAAATACGATTAAGAGACATGCATCCAGCAGCGGCGGCGGCTTCCACCTGCAATGCACAAAGGACTGTTATAATAAGTTATTTACGGGGTGTTAATAAATGATCGGACGGGGGATGCTGGGTATACGAGAGCGGTGAGTGCAAAACCCGGCGGGGGGTTTACCTGTCCGAAACACACACGCCATTATTCTTCAAAAGAGAAGTGAAGACATGTGTCCGGTTGGCCCAGGCTGCAACACACCCTCTCTCTCTCGTTCTATGTCCCCCACACATAACCCCACTGGGGCTCTCATTCAGAATGTACTTGTACACCCCTCTCTCCTCGAGAAACGCCTCTCAGAATAGGTTGAGACCATCTACTCAACGTGATGATGGTCGAAAAAGCCCTCAACAACACTGGCTGCAGGACCCAAGGCAGCCACCAGAGGGGTTGTCTGGCCGCTGGCTGCAGGTGAAAATTGAGGAATAACAGCAGGCATCGTGGGAGGCGCAAACGTAGACCCTGTAGCCGTGGGAAGACCTCCAATGCCCCCCATTCCACTTCCGGAGCCTCCACCGTTGTCCTTGGGCTTGTACTCCAGCGAAATGGCAATCTCCTTAGTCAGCTTCGTCAATGTTCCCAGGGCTGCAGACGCATTGCCCAGAATGGGCAGATCGTCCATGGCCTGTCGAGTAGCTGCCAGCATGGCAATCACCACCTTGAGAAAGTACGATGTCGTGTCCAGGAACTGCTGTCTAGGCGGGAAGTCGCCTCTGGCCACGCGGTCCAAACGCTGGCGCACCTGCCTGGTCGCGTCTGCGCCAGCCACACATGTGGACGTGAGCTCCTTGACCAGAACGGTCACGTGAGGCGGGATGGTGCCTCCTGCGTGTGCAGAGGCCGCGGCACTCTTGGAAATGAACTCCGTTAGCTGGCCCAGCACATTTTGAGCGCAGTTGGTTGCGCTGATGAGCTTTTCGTACAGAGCTCTGTCTGCAGGAGACACGGTGCTGAACTTGTCGGGCTCGTTGGGCGGGAACAACGTGTGCCATGCATTGTGGACCTCGGACAGGGACCCAAACGTCGACAGAAGCATCAGTCTCGTGTACCGGATGTCTGCCGACGCAAACAGCGCAATGTTGGAGTGCAGAAGCGCCAGAATGCGTCGCAGGGATCCCACGCAGAGCCCGGCCCGTTCCACGACGGCAGACTCTACAGTAGAGTCCTGCACCGTCTCCTCATATCTCTCCAGTGCCGCCAACAATGCCTCCTGTTGCTGCTGGCACGTGCCGTGGAGATTGGCCGCTTTGGCCACCAGTTTTCTATCTTTGCAAAAGCCGCTGTAAGTCTTGATCGCAGGCAGTATTTCCGAGAAGGCAAACAAGATCTTTCGACACGCTTCAATCGTGTTGTTTTTACGTTCTTCAGGCAGAGTGGATAGTCGCTTGAAGTAAGCTCCTGTAGAGGATCCCTGGCCCTGGACCGGTTCTCCAATAGCCGAGTCATGTGACGCCCCCCGCGCATGCGATGTCGTGGTGGATCTATATTTTTTGACAATCACTCCCATTCGTTTGGCCTGTCTGGACGAGATGGGGTCATCTTCCAGAGGTGTGGCTGGCGGCGTCGTGTGGATTGATGGTGGTGCTGGTTGTGTCGGTAGAGGTTGTGGAGGTGGTTGTTGCTGCTGCTGATGCTGCTGCTGTTGTAATTGTTGCTGTTGTAACTGTTGCTGTTGCTGTTGCTGTTGCTGTTGCTGTTGCTGTTGCTGTTGCTGTTGCTGTTGCTGTTGCTGTTGCTGTTGCTGTTGCTGTTGCTGTTGCTGTTGCTGTTGCTGTTGCTGTTGCTGTTGCTGTTGCTGTTGCTGTTGCTGTTGCTGTTGCTGTTGCTGTTGCTGTTGCTGTTGCTGTTGCTGTTGCTGTTGCTGTTGCTGTTGCTGTTGCTGTTGCTGTTGCTGTTGCTGTTGCTGTTGCTGTTGCTGTTGCTGTTGCTGTTGCTGTTGCTGTTGCTGTTGCTGTTGCTGTTGCTGTTGCTGTTGCTGTTGCTGTTGCTGTTGCTGTTGCTGTTGCTGTTGCTGTTGCTGTTGCTGTTGCTGTTGCTGTTGCTGTTGCTGTTGCTGTTGCTGTTGCTGTTGCTGTTGCTGTTGCTGTTGCTGTTGCTGTTGCTGTTGCTGTTGCTGTTGCTGTTGCTGTTGCTGTTGCTGTTGCTGTTGCTGTTGCTGTTGCTGTTGCTGTTGCTGTTGCTGTTGCTGTTGCTGTTGCTGTTGCTGTTGCTGTTGCTGTTGCTGTTGCTGTTGCTGTTGCTGTTGCTGTTGCTGTTGCTGTTGCTGTTGCTGTTGCTGTTGCTGTTGCTGTTGCTGTTGCTGTTGCTGTTGCTGTTGCTGTTGCTGTTGCTGTTGCTGTTGCTGTTGCTGTTGCTGTTGCTGTTGCTGTTGCTGTTGCTGTTGCTGTTGCTGTTGCTGTTGCTGTTGCTGTTGCTGTTGCTGTTGCTGTTGCTGTTGCTGTTGCTGTTGCTGTTGCTGTTGCTGTTGCTGTTGCTGTTGCTGTTGCTGTTGCTGTTGCTGTTGCTGTTGCTGTTGCTGTTGCTGTTGCTGTTGCTGTTGCTGTTGCTGTTGCTGTTGCTGTTGCTGTTGCTGTTGCTGTTGCTGTTGCTGTTGTGGTTGTTGGCGTTTGCTCCGGAGCCATTCCTTGACCTCTTCCACCCAGTCCAGAACTCCTTCGGCTTGGGGGTCAACACAAGCCGGGGGAGGATCCACGAAGGGATTGCCGTCAATCTCCATCAGACGGAGCTCGGCCATGTCCGCAATGAACGACGGCACGTGGCGCAGCTTGTTGTGTGAAAACGACAGCACCATGAGGTTGGTGAGCCGCAGCATTCCCTCGGGGAACGCCTCGACCTGGTTGTAGGACACGTCGAGGATTTCGAGCGTCGTAAGCCGAGTCACCACGGCCGGCACGTTGTGGAGCGCATTGTGGCTCAGATCCAAGTACCTCAACTGCGTCATATGGCCCATGAGCGGAGGGAGGTCGGTCAGCATATTGCCTGTGAGAGACAGTTTGCGGACCCGTAGCAGCAGCTCTGCCACGCCATCACTCACCTCCGTCAGCCCCATGTGATTGAGCTCCACGCCTCGCTCTTCGTCGCCTCCAGCCTCCTCCACCTTGCGTTGCACGTCTTGAATCAAGTCCATCGATGTTGGTGAGAACATGTACAGCGGTCGTATATTGGCGGCAGAGCCGTTAGAGTTGGCTTGCAGCTGGGACAGGAGGTATGATGTCATGCTCTGTCTGTTGCTGTGTTTATTCCCGGTGGTTGTATGAATTAATACTTGAACAGGTACTGTACGTGGCGGGTGTGTTTACGTGTTTTATCACGTATGCATTTACATGTCCTTTTCTTTGTGGGGAGGACGTTGTTTGTGTGCCTCATTTCGCTAAGTTGTGCGGCGCTGCATTCTCACCCCAAAAGTGTGCCTCAAAAGGTTGGCGTGGGACATTTGCACCTGGACAACCTTGTCAGAGGGTAGCTAATTGTGCGATAGTGCTTGTAGGGTCATGTGATGGTGAGTAAGAGGTTACTTGTAGTTGTGTGAGCGCTATTTCTATCGACTGGACGATACACCTGATGTGACAATCTGAATTTCCCAGTTTAATCGCGATTTTACTCAGATAGTTCGAATTGGTCTTACTCTTCCCTGTCTTGGACAAGTGCTCAGCGGTAAACACGCCCAGTCATTGACCTGGCAGTTAGACATTGCCTTGAGGTTTAGTTGACGATAAGAGGTCTTCTTCATCCAATATTCTGGTTCATATGATGAAGTCTAGGATGCTCTCGTCGTTTCCGTCAAGCGTGTGCTCTCACTAATCAGTCCACTTGGTTCAATACTCAACACTCAAACGCGCTTAGACCCGCACTTCAAGGGACCCACTGGGTTGAATTAAAGGGTCCACTACTGTTACAGCACTCCGTACCAAGACTCCTCCGTACCAAGAGACACACTTAGAGGCGACCATACCAGAATAAGGGCGTTCGGAAACTCACGTTAAGCCACGGCGCACCTTCGACCCCTCCTTTGTTGGCCATTACACGACTATAATTAACAGGCATTTCTTTTTGCTGACAATGGATTTCCTTTTGCCGACACTGGAGGAACAAGACCCGTAACGGACGCATCAATAGACCCCATTGTGCCAAAATAGGGGAAACTATGCGCATAGTGCAATCATACGATGTCCCGGGATGGAAGCATGTTCAGCAAGTCTGTTTCTATGGTCTATGAATGATCCTCACAGTTCTTGTTTGTACAATTACGCTACAATTAGTGTACAAGTACAATGGACGGGGCTGTGCGCCCGACCTGTCTCTTGAGTTTGAGAATGATGGAGTGAATCGCATTTGTACCGGTACAGGCAAAAGTGCTTGTCTTTTAAGGGTTGAGACACGCGCTTCTCATGATCATCATTGCAACACGATCAACGGGTCTCACAATCAGGGTCAATCGAGATAGACACAACTGACAGGGGGATAGACACACTGGCAAGACAAGACAATGAGAGACGGTGCAATACGGCTATTACTGTTCCCGGCACTATAATCGCGCTAGTGGAATGGGCGGGTGGGGGTCATAATTAGAAGTATCACAAGCAGGCATATCACAACTTCCCAACATCACACTTGACAGCTCTCTTTACAATTTCTTTTTGGAACTGGTGGAGATATAGCCAGATTGACCCCTAACCCCTTGTCTGCCTGAAATAGCTGCTGAAATAGTTCTCAACGCCAAAATAAAGAAATGCAGGGTTTGCTACCGGCATATCCTCCCGTCACCGGGGGGGTTGTGCTGTATGGTTCATGTTCGGGAAGCATTATTCTACTTGTACATGTCGTACGACTCAAGGACGGCCCTCTCATTCTGGTGGTCTCCTTCGGCCTGTTGATCCGAGTAGGACAGACACGTGAGGGGGAGGGGGATCCAGCGGATGCTGATATAGAAAAAGAAAACCGAGCAAAAGAAACCGGAATAATTGCAGCAGAAAAAGGAACGCCTGTGTTTCCAAAACGGAGCATGCTATAGAAAAAGAAAGCTCGTTGTTTATCTCTGGGTGGGATGAGGGTCGCAAAAAGTAATCATTCTCGTCTCCCGTGTCTCCGTGTCTGCTGAGTCTCCATAGCCCTTGTCGGTACCGATACCTCGGAGTACAGTACATCCTGCTGAGGTATCCGGATCGTCTCCTGTCAAGCGTACACTACAGTACTCCGTATGTACCATGGTACCAGTACATACTTGAACAGTGTGCACCCGTTAAAGAAGTTGTGGTTGCAGCAGGCCGGTGTAGGTCGAAGAAGAGCATCTTATCATGTGGTCGTGTTCCTTTTTGTGGCTTTCGAGAGCGATCCTCGTGTTTCAGAGCTCCAACTGCGACTTACCTAAGCAGTCACCAATTTACAGTGTACTTAGCTAACCCAAATGGGAAGCGAGCGAGCGAGACAATAGGACTGAAGCTCCCCCCTTCGCTTATCCCAAACACTCTCTGAGTTTCCCATGTCTCGTCTGCTGAGGGAAAAAAGCAGTTCCATACAGCACAAGCGAGCAAAAAAAGCACCGTGTTCGAGCTTCTCACACTTTGGGTCTTTTTTTAGGCGCTGATCTCGCGAAGTGTGTTTTTCAAACAAGAGGTCTGGCAATCAAGCCAAAGGCTTCCAAGAAGAACACATCCTCTTCACTGTACAACTAGAGCTATAGCTGATCCGTTCAATCGCGTCCAAGCGTGTCTTATCGCTACATGTTACTCCAAAGAAAAAACCCCCAACAAACCCAGCGACATGAAGATCGGGTTTGCCCGTTCTTGGCGACACCAACTGACATAGGTACGCGCAGTTTCAGTCGCACAAGGTATGGTATGGCCTGACTTGTTTCTTAGATCGACCTCACCTTACATGGAGCATGGCCGATCGGCTCTTGTCTGGACCCCTCAAAGATCGCCGTCCCTACATTATGGACTTCGAGACACGGAGAGAGCGGAACATGGGGAAAACCAAACCAGCCTGGGGTCGTTCCAGAAAAGGGGCTTTTCCCTTCCCGCTGTCAAATGTCAAAATTTATGCACCCCAGGTTCTCTGTTCTTGCTTGCGAGGCACGCAAATGAAACATAGGGCAGAATCCCCGCCATGAACCCCTCCATGGATCCACCTCCCACCATGCATTTTGATTTTTGGCGTCTTTGTGTCGTCGCCTGTCTGTCTCACCTAGAGCTTCCCCCCTACAGGTACATCGGTTTGAGTCGATAATCGTCGCTTCCACTCGCAGCTGGGCTGCAATAGGTAGGGTCAGGTTTCAAGTGCATATCCTGTCTCACGTTAGAGCGGGCCAAATGTGCCGTGGATCTGCACCCGTACAAGTATGTACCGGTACGTACCAGTATGGGCGATGTTTGGGCGGTTCAGGAGCAACTGGCGTTAGTTGGTCGGTTTGTCAACACAAGCACTACGTATTCTACAACCAGAGTCCTTCTCCGTCTCCCGCAAGTCTAACACAAAAGTAAAAGCAGAACTCAAGAGGGAAAAGCGACACGAACGCGATTGCAACAAGCTGTGCTGTCCAGGTTCCACAGCTGCTCTGAGACAGGTGCTATACAAACTCTCGGCACCAAGCTATCTTTAGCACAGGCATGGATACGCAGTAAAAGTCGGACGCCTGGTGGCCTTGTGAGACCAACAGTATGGCAGTATCACCGGTCAAGAGCGTCTGCACGAACCACATATTAGTTGGTACATCTCCGAGGCCCAACCCTTCAAGAAGATCCTCGGCTTTGGCAAAACCGCAACCTGCACCCTCCTACACGCATACAATTGCATCATGTTCATTATCTCTATGTATTGTCCAAGGTTTTCATTCGATCACCTCCAAGACCCACTCCTGGCTGAGCTCCCGAGAATTACATGACTCCTGGAACACAACCCCTCTCTCAAGTAGACGCGGGAGGCGTGCATTTCTTTCGCTCTACCACCGTCTCCTAGCGTCACATTTTTAGTGTCACTATCTCTCTCCCTCCACCATTATTGGCCCTCATTGATCGCCTTCAGCCGCGAAATGGCCTTGGGGTGCTTCTGAGCAGCTGCTTTGAAATACCACTTCTTGGCCTCGTTCAGATCCTTATGCACACCAATACCAACCTCGCAAAAGTAGCCTAGCGCGTACTCGGCCTTGACAAGACCCTTCTCGGCAGCCTTTCGAGCCCAAAGATACGCCTCAGTGTCACTCTGCTGTAGAATACCATCGCTGCCCGTCAGATACCAGCCCGATAGAGCCAGTTCGGACTCCGGCTCGCCCTTCTGGGCGGCATAAGAGTACCAAGCAATGGACTTTTTGGCGTTGACATCACATCCAAGAGTTCCATACTCGTAGCAGCAGCCCAGACGAAACTGGGAGGGGGGGTATCCCAGCTTGCCTGCGGCCATAAACAGCGAGAGGGCCCGAGCCTCATCCTTGCGCACCACCGATCGTCCGTCGGCAGAGATGGCACTCATCTCGTAAGTAGGACGCTCGTAGAGAAGAGCCAGTTCGTGAAGAGCATGAGGGTTCTCCGAATCGGCCTTGGAAGCAGCCTCTTCCAGCAACGCCACGGCCTCCTGAATGTTCTTCTGCTCGCCTAGGGTTCCGTGCAAATGGGTCATACCAAGCTTGTAAAGAGCCTTTGTGTCGCCAAGATCAGCAGCCCGTTTGTACCACAGGACTGCCTTTCGAGCATCTCGTCGAGTTCCAATACCCAGCTCAAAACACACTCCGACTCGGTATGAAGCCTCGGGGTGGCTTAGACCTGCAGCCTTGTTGTACAGGTCAAAAGCACGCTCCTTGTCTGTGCTCTGAACGCCGTACTCGAACAACGCAGGCGCATAGTTGACGGCAGCGAGCTTCTTGACAATCTTAAGCCCCTGTGTCGTCCAGTAGTCTCTGTTTTTCTTGGCTGTTTTCGAGTCGATGGGGTTGCCGTTCTGAGCCTTGTCTGCCAGCTGAGCGGCCGCCTTGAACATTGCCTGGGCGTACTCCAGCTGGGCATGATTGTCGTCCGGGTTAGCCATGGCACGCTGTTTTTTGGCCTCCAGGGAAGCATGCGTAAATGTGAGGCTGCTGGGGCTGGGGAACTCACTTGTTTTGGTCGCCTCTGAGCCCCGTCGTTCTTCAACACCACCACTTCGAGGATCCTGTCGTGCGTTCTCTGAGCCTCTCCGGTCGTCTCCTCGTCTCCCGTCATTGTGGTTGTTGCCCGTCTTGATGGGATAGGGCGCATTGGGGTGTGAAAACGACGTCTTGGTGGGCGAAGGATGCGAGAGCTGCGCCGCTGCTTGTGCTGGCGACGAAGTGTTGATGTGCATCGGAGGCTGCACAGGAACTGCAGCAGGAACGTCCAGTGCATACTTGTTGTTCTGCGGTTGGGGCACCGGAGGAGGAGCATGCGTAGGCAGCTGTGTGCGCTCTTCGTCGTAGGGGTTCTCCTCCCGGTAACTGTCGACGTACTGGTGAGGGATGGGGTTGACCGGGTTCTGTGGCTGCGGGTAATGCGACATTCGCACGTAGATTTTGCGCTCGATTTCGGCGCCCCGGTTATCACTGGGGTTTGTGTTTGTCGCGTACGAGTTCGACGCTGCTGCCGACGTGAACTGGAACCCCGGGTTGGAGTCGTGCGATTCCCGCGATTCTGAGTTTGACGGCGAAAACGTGTTATTGCTGTCTCTCTCACCACCACCACCACCGCGGCTGTTGTTGTGGTTGTGATTGTAGTTGTGGTTGTAATCATTGCTGCCCCGGTTGTAGTCGTGCAGATCAGGAGTGCTTCGAGACGCCTGCTGTGGAATGGAGGGCTTCGTCATCGGGCTCTGTCCAGAAGGAGAAGCAGCAGCAGCAGCTGGAACCTTGGCCTTGGGCAAAGGATAGGGCAAATGCTGGGCTTGCGGCGAGTTGCGTTTGGCGACTGTGGCTGCATACGACTGCACTGGAGGCCCCGGATTCTGCAGCGGGCTCTTGGACCGCACGCTGAGATTGTTCATGCCTGCGTTGAGATCCGGTTCCGACTGCGAAAACGCGTTGTGTTGCGGTTGCTGGTAGCCGCCGCTGTTGTTGGGGTGGTGATGATGCTGGTACTCGTCCTGGCGAGGAGGATATGACTGGGGCTGGCCACCGTTGGACTGCGTGTCGTACTGGTGGTCGTAGCTGTTGTGATTGTCGTATCCCTGGTCGTAGTTCTGGCTTTGAGTGTCGTATCCGCCCTGGTCGTAGTTCTGGCTTTGAGTGTCGTAACCACCCTGGTCGTAGCCCTGGTTATCGTAGCCCTGGTCGTAATGTTTCTGGGGAGGAGGAGGACCCTGCTGATGATGCTGCTGCGGAGGAGCTCTGTAACCCTGAGGGGCCCCGCGTTGTTGTTGAGGAGGAGGCTGCTGGTACTGGTTACCGTGATTCGCGGGAGGACCATTCTGGTATCCCTGGTTGTAGTTTTGGTCATACCCTTGCGATCCCCCTCCGTACTGGTCGTAGCCCTGGTCGTAGCCCTGGTTCTGGTTGTAACCTTGAGATCCCCCTCCGTACTGATCGTAGCCCTGATCGTAGCCCTGATCGTAGCCCTGATCGTAGTATTGCTGCGGCGGAGGCTGTTGCACGGGCTTGGGTAGCGGCTGGAACTGCTTGGCGGGCTTGTATCGCTGACGTGGCCCCGGACCTCCATGTGATTGCACGCCGGGAGGTCCTCCTGGTCCAGGTGGAGGGCCTGGAGGCGCAAACCGCTGGGGAGGGCCAGGTCTACCGCGTCGCGGCACGCCATAGGACCGGCCGTAGTTCATGCCAGGCTGATTGTACTGCTGCACTGATGCCATGGGGGCGTCCCCAGGCCCTTCACGACGTTTCAGCCGGTCTTTGGCGGGTAGGGCTCGTGAGATGCCGTCCATGGTGTGGTGGATGAGAGAGTGGTGGTATAGAGTTGGATGGGACTATGTGGAATGTGGGTTAGGAAAGAGCACGCTACAAGTGTACGATTTATTAGCAGTCGTCAAATGTGGTGATATATAGATGTAAGGGGGTGCCGCAGTGACGGTGCTGTACACATGACAGGTCAAATTTCTCTTGTCGTCTTTGTCACGTCTATAGGGCCACATCTGATCAATCTACACTCGGTACGTGATTTTCACGGCTCTGGCCCGGATATGAATTCAAGGTGTCTGATTTGGGACAAGTCACGTGGCAAAACGAGTAAAGCGCAACCACTCTTGGGCTGCAAACAATACCGAAGAAGGCTCAGGTTCAGTAATCAACTCTCACGCCATCAATGAAGTAGTTATAGAAATAAGGCTCTGGACTCACCTCCCCAATCCTCCATCATCATCCGTCAACTCATCGACGATCATCTGCTCGTACCAGACACAAAAGTTCGGCCCCCCTGTCTCTCTCGGAGGTTATCTATGGGAGATCTGTGGAGATGAGGAGAGAGGTTACAAATTGAAGTCAACGGCGTAGTTTGACTTCTGAAGTTGGTACATTCCCTGCTGACGTCCGTAACTTCCAGAACGTGTTTGTGTTTGCAGCTATCTGATTTCTTCTTCCATGCGGCCAAAAATCCTACTACTGTAAGCAGCGACTCTCCAAACCGTTACCAAAGCATTCCATCGCATTTGAGTTGCGCTAACCCAGCAGGACCCCTCCATAATATCCGAAGACGTTGAGGATGGCCTTTCAAAACATGAACCCCACCTTAGTTTTGTAAAAAAAAACGGCACGAAGCGAGCCAACAATATTATTTCGGCGCAAACGACACATGAAATGAACTCGAAGAAAAACGTCGCTAGAGCTCCTGGGAAATAGAACTCTATGTATGGTAAAGTTCTCGGTAACCCACATTTTGGACGCATTTTGGCCCAGTTCTCGCGTAGAGCCTGTCCAAGATTGATTCCATACGCATTTTCGGCCCAACAGACGGAGCTAGTCAACGGTCTAATTGAATAGGTGGGCTCGTGTTAATTTCCACGGACTTTGGAATAGTCCGTTTCTAGAGATTGCAGCTAGGCAGTATCTAAACAGGTTTGTATGTGCCGTAGTTAGCTACAATCAGTCTACTTGTAGTCTGCTTGTGATGATTATATGAGTAAAAGTGTTTGACGAGGGTGACTTCGACATCTGCGCCAAATGGCGACTTACAGAGCCACACATAACTATAGTGGATGGACATCATAAAACCCACCATTCAAGTCGGCGTGATATTCCAATGTTTCATTAAATACTCACTCATCTTGGTGCTATATTTGTGGATTGGATCGCGGTGCTCAATCTCCAGATTCACTCCAGTAACGGGTCTAGAGCTAACAGTTGCACATACTCGCCCAATCAAGGTCTTTTGCATTGTAAATTGTCACTCTCAGTGCCATAACTGGAATAATAATAGAATCATTGGGATGTCTTCTGTTGGCTGTGGTCTCGGACCAGCACGATATACTTGTACCAACCACTCGCACTCTCTTGCTACTTGCACTCATGCGACATTCTTGCTGTGCATGGATCCGACGAACCAAAAATAGCTGATACACGTTGACGCGGTTATCCGAGTGTTTTCCACGTTGTACATACAGGTTTTGAAGCTGGCTTTGTTGCGTTCATCACCAATGGGAGAGATTCGCCCGCACTTCATGTGCCCATTCCTCATACAGTTGCTGATTCCACTTGGGCTCGTAGACCGAACGCATCAACACAGCTCCAGGGCATGTTTAAAAGTAAATACGGTATCATTGTATCAGTTTTATGTCCAGTACGATCTACAATGTCAGATCACTCACAAGTACAGTACCTGTACTGTACATACGGAGGTACAAGTAATAATGCACCAGTACCTCCTTCAAGCCCGTGACGTCACAATGAGCTCCATTGTTTATCCGCAAACGGATATAAATAGAACGCTTCAAGACCTGCAAACCGCACAAAGTGCATGCTGCGTGGTACTCGTGTTGTCTTGTGGAGCGTCTAACCGCAGATGTCTGAAACTATTTGAATGGCATTGTGTTCACGTGAAGAGGTAAATTAAGGTTCCATTTAACCGCGTTTTAGCCGCGCCCTTGTACGAGTACACACGAGGAAGAATGGTGGAAATGAATGTGCCGGTGATAATGCTCTGCCAGCGAGGGACAAATAAAAACCCGACTATTGAACATGTAACAACACTTCTAGCAAGCCACGCTGCTATATTGTTCACCGCAAACACGCCGATCTAGACACTATAATCAGCCACTTTAAAAACTACCGTCGTAGACCACATACAAGTGGCATCAGGAGAATTACTACAACACTACCAACCTTTTTCCCTTCTCCTTATTCACCTTGACATTCATACACCATTCCCAAGTAGCAAATGCCACACGACCGCAAATCGACGAACTTCCCAGACCCATACCAGTAAACCTTAAGGAAACCCCCTCCACTGCTGTTCAGTATGGAATGTCTCAGTTAGAGAAACTCATTTAGGTTTGAACAAAATGATGTCTCTCTTCTTGCCCGTCATTTCTCTTTCTCTGCTTCTTCCGTCACACAAAGACATGTGGGGTAGGCACGTACTTGTAGGAGGGAATGGCCAATGGCTATTTATAGACCTCCGAAGGAACAAAAACAGCAGGCCCCAGCTGTGTTTACCCAGCCTGTAAACAGCCCGCTGGCAAGTTTTACGACTAGTCTACCTCTTTCGTTACTAATCAAGCTCCTACTTGTAGTTGGATCTATTTTTTCAGGTAGAAGCGGGTCTTGCCTTCTCTTCCATTGTGTGCATGTAGAATCGGTGCATGTGCAGCAGACTGCGTCACCCACCAGAAAGGGTCGCAATCTTTAAATTTACGTCTCATGTCTGAGACACACACACTCCGCATTGGGTTACGGTTTAGGTTTGCTTACCTGGGACAAGATCGTCGCGATGGCAACTTTGCATGAGGCAGGGATTCAGCATTTGTAAGCTTTCGTAAGCAACGGTGCGGCTGCGAAAAAGACCTCCAATCCGCCCGAAAAGCAGTAATTGACATGTGCAAAATATGCGAAAAATTCTCTGCAGTTTCAGGAGTATAGACTGTCCAGCTGCGTATTTTTCAGAATTTGATTTGAATTTATAGGGACATTAAGCCTTGATTTTTTTCATCGCACCTCCGATCCTCTCCGATGCAAGACTCGATGATGCAAGAATAGGATTGAGACGCTGGCCAAAGCGGAGAGACAATCGGGGCGAGGGGCACCCCCATTCTTGCAACAAGAGGCTGGGTCTGATCGACTGAAAACGACAAGCGGTAGCCCAAATGTTATTGTTTGGTGTGGATTTGAATTTCTTGGTTACAACGGGTCTAAATCTGATAATATTTGCCATAAATGTAATGCAACAAGACAGAGAGGCTATTGTCCTCGGGGACGATAAGAACCGCGCTCGAACGGGTGCGCGCTTACCGCCCGTCCGCTAGCGCCATTTACACTTCTCTAATATCTCCCCGTTTTAATTGTTTCCCCGCTAGCGTCTCATGTACGCCTGTCATGATGCATGGCGCCATTGTGTTACCGATCCCCATAGCCTTTTAGCCGAAAAAGCAACGTTATCAAAACAAAATCTCAAACAACGGCTCAATCCGTGCTTTAGATTAGCCTACAGATCTGCCTGACAGACAAGGGGCGCAGAGCTTTAGGTTGAGCTGCACCAGGGTTATGCTCAAGGTTTGTGACGCGGTGCACGATTAAAGCCTTCTTTGTGGGACCTCTGGGAGCCGACACAAGCACACAAGACACCAGTGGAAAAAATGCAAAATATAACAGAGGAAAATAACCGAGAAAGAGGAGCACACACACACAAAAGTTACAGTGCACACGGAGTCCGGAGATAACTTTGTCCGCCTGAACTCTTGCAAGCTCTTTTACAAACGACCGCACAGTAGACCTTGCGACAGGGTGTGGTTTCAGGTTTGACAAACAGGCTCGATTCTGATGTTGTTTCTTCACGTCCAAGCTCACAAGAGCTGCTCTCCCATTAATTTACATCTTATTGCAGCCCGTTGGCCAGCATTCGATGACGTAGCTCTGAATCGGGTCGCCGCTTCTTTCCAGTGGATATTCCCCATTGGGCTGTTATTTTGAGGGTAGCTCGCCGTTAGAAGACAACTCAGAAGACTGGGTGTGTCTATTTGTAGCTAGCTGTAGCCTAGACTGTAACCTTCTCCAACCCCCCAGAGTGATCTTCACATTCCGAGACAACTCTCAGTATCAGATAAGTGAGGTGCCATTAGCGAAATCTGAACTACAAGGTGGGGACGAGGTGGTGGAGTGGTGGCTCAAAGTAGTGCAACTGTAACTTTCTGTTAGTTTTCATGGTTCCTGCTGTGGGTTCACTGCGATGTATACTATTCAAATTTATATAATATCCTTTCGCTCACCCTCAGTATTCTTTGTCTCGCCATATCGTTTAACTCATCGCACTCTGCATTGCTCAACCAGGGTGGGCACATACCAGTTATGATCTTGGATGTACTGGAATTTTCCAGGCGGGTTCGTCAATGTCTCTACATTTAGCTAATGAACAGTGTAATTACCAGCCAGGTTTGTCAATGGATTCTTTGTCTTGACAAGGCCGGAAATCTCCTCAAAACTCAACAGCCGATCTGACAAATGAATAGCCCCGTTACGGGGGTCTTTGTTCACACAACGCGCCAGTGTCTTCTTTTGCCATTAGTTAAACGCGGCTGGATTAGTGAATATTCGTTGATCTTCAAGCATTCTTGTACGCAAAACGCCAGAAACGAATATAGACATGGAAGACGAGCTCATTGAGCAATCCCCGGCTACTCAGAACAGCCCTGCATCGATTAGACCCTCGTTCTCGTCGTTTTCAAAATCCTGTACACGATCTGAGTTCGGAAGCGGAAAGCAACCTGTTTCAGGACTGCAGGGGTAGCATCTTGAACTTAGTGGGGTGAACTGTCCAGCTGGACCAGCATGGCTGCTTGAAGATCCATGTGAGCTTTCTTCAACCTGGGTGCTTCCGAAATAGGAAGTGTGCAGTTCTTAGGGAGTCAAGGGGTGACAGTCGGGGGGTTTTCTTGGATCAAAATGGCTTGAAGATGTCGAAGAAAAATGCAACAACCAGATAAGATCATTGAACTCTCTAACGAGAACCTGGGACGTCAACAGCATGCTAACTAATTACAATACGGCAATAATAGAATGAAGAAGGGCGTTGCGAAAGAAATAGACGGTTGTTACATCGAGAAACAGTTGCAGTCATGTGTGGATGCGCAGGGAAAAAAGAAAAGTGTCAACTCGCAGGAGTTCCAAAAGTCTTGCTACGATTTCTCAAGGCATCGCAAATGGCAGTTCATGTCGCAGAATTTACAAGATAGCCAGGGAAAAAGGAGCTGGAGAAGGCCCAGTGGCTAAGGGGGACCTGTATTTCTACAGCTGTACTCGTTATCCCACCAAGCTCATTTTATTTTTCTTCAACTCTGAAACCTTTGGTTTGAGGCTATACGGTGGAACTGTTTACGGCAGATTTTGCCACTGGACACGTGAAAGAGAAGTGACAAGATTAGAATTGCTATTCATTAGTATTAGACGTCCGCGCCTTTCTAATGAGCATGTTTATGGGTTGGCAGCTGCCGTTTAGCACCTACCTAAGTTGTTTGAGTGAGTATCGTGAGAAGAACTATGGAGGCTGGTTTTTCCCATGGAGGTGGACTGGAAGTGAGAAGTTCATCTGTATGTTTTGGATAGCTGTGGCTACCTACTGGATTCTATTTGAAGTCATTCTGGTCTCACTTCGTCGGGAAAGTGGCTGTACTCTGTGGTTCACCAAGCTCCACTGAACATTGGTGTATTGGAAGTGGTTAGAAGAACAGGAGAGACGTGATATGTTCACAGAAATGATCTTTAGATCTTTTTTAATGATTCTGTCTGTTTTTCCCCGATATAACTTCAACAGATACTTCTTCAGCGAATTGTTTTGATTTTTTGTCTCTTTAATTGAAATATCAATTTCGTAATTATCCCAAGAAACAAGATATCAGCAGCAATGAGGAGTTAAACAATGGATTAAACTGACTATTGAATCCACTTTTATGTCACTTGTACCTCAGTACCTCTTCAGTCTACTGGAGTTCTCATTATATCAGGTGGTGTTTATGCTAGAATGAATACATCATACGTAACTAAATTACAAGATGTTATAAGGCATACAGTTGATCAATAGCATCAAATGTGCCCGGCGAGTCTACCAACATCAATCACAATGCGATCAAGCCCAAGTGGTGTTTTTACAAGGGTGTACTGTAGGACACAGGCCAGGTGATTGTCAGGCCATGGCTGAAAATGTGGGACCACTATATATTTCAAAGCAACCAGTCTGCGCCTTACAAGGCTAATGCACGGAAAATGGCTCGGCGAGGTCGATGGATAACGGGGTACATACAATACCGAATACGACATTAATCATAAATACATGGCATTAGGTTGACATACGATAGGCGGATAGTCGACGGAACCAAGTTGGAGAACGAGCTGAAGTTGATGGAATTAATCTACTCATACTTAGGCATATAAAGAGGCCGTATACTGTCGTTCCATCGTTGTCCAGAGAGAGCTACTGTACTTGTAGTTGTATCCAGTACTACAAGCGTCTCTGTGTGGAAGCTAAATCGCATGAGTGGGCTGTGTATGTACGGGTACAGTGTACTGTACCACATGAGGGCATGGTTGTACTAGTGTTGAGCTTCAAACAAAAAAAAGAACAGCTTGTGGTGGTAGTTACAGTATGTACAAGTGCCAGTAATGTTCTCTTGTTCGGATAGCTGCGTTAGCCCCTATAGTGCTTCTGGTTTTTGCAATTTTGACTTGCGCAGCCTGCCCACCGACAACGTCGATACCCAATGCCTTGCCCACCAGTGGAGCTTGTTGAGAGGATTACACCGGCAGGTAGGAAGTACCGATCCTTCTTTTGCGTGCGCATGATAGTCGTAGCCTAAGTACGGATTGGTGCCGTGGGGTGTGCTTTTGCCTCTTCAAGCAAATGTGACCAGATGGCCGTTGGAAACACGATAAGCAAAACAGAAAAAAAACACAATCTGGCGGCC
Source organism: Yarrowia deformans (assembly GCA_900519085.1). Taxonomy (NCBI): domain Eukaryota; kingdom Fungi; phylum Ascomycota; class Dipodascomycetes; order Dipodascales; genus Yarrowia; species Yarrowia deformans. Next base: position 1,054,758 of record ULGY01000002.1, on the reverse strand, counting down.
GTATACCTTGCCCAGTAACGTGTATTCAAACAAGATTTTTCCCGTAACCTGTTTATGAACATCCCACGATGTTTAACTCAGGTCTAAAAGTACATACTCCGAACGATTCTGCTTTGGTGCAGAAATGAACGTCAGAGCAAGAAAACAAAACCCAAATGAGCGGCGGATGGTCCTCGACAACAATAAAACTGAATCTCATACGTGCTTCTCCCAGAGAGGGACATATCTTAGCAAACCCGCTTGGGTCCGTTTCTTTACTGAACGACACAGCGGGACCCTGCATTAGTAACACAGACAAATTGTCTTGGAAAAAGGGAGGCGGACATTAATTTACAAGTAGACTTGTGTCGGGGCTTTGTTAGGGTTGATTAGAGGAAATGTTCTAGGCGCATCGGACCGTTCTATCGGACTCCGCTTGCGTGTAGGGTTGCGTGAGAGGCGTTCTTTCTGTGCTATGATATGTTTCGTCTTTGTGTCCCCCCGAGGTGCTTGCTTTTGGACTTGATAAATGGCTCATGTACGAACGGCTCGACCCGTTGGCGAAGGTTGAACTCTACCAGTCTTTGGGTTGGGCACACAAACTCATCTCTGGGACCTTTTCCCTTGTAGTGCAATCAGAGGTTGTGGCACGAGTACTGTATGTATGTACGGTGGTTATCTCGAGCTACAATTGCTTGATGTGTGTTGGTGGGGGGGGGTCGTTTCGCCCCGTTTTATTGCATATACAGAGCCTTCTAATTATGACAATCCTCCACCCAACCATCTTAGGTGGATCCCAAGCATACATAGCCCGGATGCAATAGACAGGAGCTGAGAAGGGTTGTAATAGTCTGAAACAGACGGTGGAAAGACATGTCGAGTCTAGCAAGGTAGTAACCTCATACAGCTTGAGTTAAGTGACTTATCGGTGCTATACAGAACGTCTAACTGGGCCCACCAACATGTTCCGTCACCTATGATAACCAGTATTGCTTTTTTGGCATTTCTTTTTCAGAGTATATCTGGCCTGATGAAACGCCAATCTTCGTATTACTTCTTAAGAGCTTCTAAACGGCTTTTGGAGAGGAACGGCACTGTAGATTAGTATTTTGGTTTCGGAACTCCGTGGAGAAACGAAATGACCATCAAAGCAAAACGAGGTTGAGGTCTTCCGAAAAGCCGAGAGAAAGAATCGACGGGTAATTCTAAAGCAAATCTAACTCGAGTGGTTGAAGAAAAACCAATGGTGATCGGCGGCCGGTTTGCAACGGGTACTCTTTACGAGTCCCAACTGAGCGGCGTACACAATTACTTACCAGTTCTGGATTGGCTGGTTAGGGGTTCATGCACCAGAGCAAAAAGAAAATGGACGGACATGGTACTGTAGTGAGGTTGATCGAGAGGTTGACAGCAGTTTGAAACACGAGATGAAATCAGACGACTCGAGGTCACCTACATCCATAATTTGTTTTTCAGCACGGTGACTAATACTTGACTTTCCACCATGATGACGACACTGGTGAAGAGCAAGCAATCCAATGAAATGAACGATAGCAATATACTGAGCCGAGGGCCGAGCTCTGAGCGGTCATATATGTCGGAGACTTTAGTCTGTGAGATTATATTTACATCGTAAAATACTGCTCTGAAGCGTTTCATGTCGAAAATCCCGTCCATCCCTGAGCTTTACCAGTCAGATAAGAGTAGTCTCCTCAAACCTCATTGGTTTGTGTGTTGGCACTCAAAACGAGCCATCCTCTTGGTTTGACAGATGATCTACAAGTACATGAGCGGGAAGTCGATGGGTTCGATTAGCGCAATCTTGGGTGCATTTGTTTCCGCCATTGTTGTGTTTGGAGTTTCCGAGTGATCTAGCAACTCGGACTTGGACTTGTAGGGAACCGAGTACCGGTAGTCTGGGAAAGAAGCAAATGTCTTGAGTTACTGTACTCTATCAGCATTGAGTGGTGGGAACGAGAGGTTGAGCGAAGCTGCGTACTCGTTCGGACAGTCCCTCAACCGATGCCATGTAGAACAACGACGAACTTCTGTCTCTGGCCATCATCACTATCCGATGCTTCATCCAATTGGGCTGTGCTCGTACAGACTCTTTGCAAAGCGACTCTATCCAAGAAGACGTCAGCTCGTTTTAAGAGATTGAATTACTGTAGCAAGGCTTGTTCTGAGAGAATCAATCTGTCTCCAACTAAGAAGACACGGGATTTTCCAGTAAGATATTGGCTTCTGTTTTGAACTTGATTGGTGAAGTATGGCTTTCTACTCACCTCCAGCCACTCAGTAATATACTGTGCTAGCAAATGCTCCCGTAATAGGGAGAAAATAGCAAACTGATAGGAGCAAGCTTACTCCGTTCAATCCGGTCTATCTAATTCTATTGATGTTAGTTTCTGACTGATTGGTATTTTATTGACGTCGCCAGCAACTTTTGTCGGACCACTATCTTCTCATGTAGCCCAAAAAAATAGCAAACAAACCAGGACCATCTTTCCCTTGACAAGTGGTACATTATGAGACGGTCTGTGTGAGTTTTCATGTAATTTGAATTTTATTCAGAGCTCTAAGATCTGGTTTTGTTAATCAACCCCTTGAGCTGTCAACATTTGCTTCAGTGAAATCCCGAAGAAAACCACTGGCTTGACAGAAGATGCACGTGTTGCATTGCATAATACTGTCACTCCAAGACGAATGAGACCTGGACCACAACTATTGAAATTTATTCAAGGTCCCAGGTGCGATTCCATCCCTACAACTGGGTTCTGCACCTGTCGCATGATCCGGTAATGGAAGGGACAACTACTTGAACAGCCTAAACAATACCGATGAGAATCGTATAATCTGATCAATACAAAACTATCGGTGCTAAATCCGATCCGCCGCTGTCTATGATTCTTCTAAAACACTCGTTGACATCACTTAACACATGAAAGCTATACCATCAACTTCGTATTGCAGCACCACTTACCACACTGCTGACACAACTGATGGGAAAACGTAGTATCTCATTCTGGCTGAATGACGAGATCAGCAGCTCTTGTTTGATACCATATAAGACCCAATTTCATGGTTCTATTTTCATATCACCCCCAGAAACCCGTTTTGCTCTTCAACTCGACTTATTGAAGTTCACTTCTATTCACAGTCAGCAGAGGCGTAACTTAAGAAGTAGCAATACGTCGCTTGCCAAAACACAGTCTGGCATCTCCAAGAACACACTGAGTCACGTGATCAACAGGTCCACTATCAATAAATATCTCTTCACCATTCATATTTGCTCCTTCGTCTTGCCACTGAACACTGTGCGTCTGTTATGCATGATCCTGCACACTGTCGGAAAAAGTTGACCACACTTCATTTCTCCACACAACAGCTTTCGGACTATGTTACGAATAGTGAATGGCGTTCGGAGTGTTGGAAGGGGCCTTCATGGCTCTCTCAGAGCACCCGGCCATGTTTCGCGAATACAAAAATTCCTCTCAACGCGCTATACGACTCACTTACGTTTTGCCAGCACCATCACAACAGCAGACAAGTTGTTACGCCAGGGTGACTACAATCCGTCAAATCTGGAGTCTCTGTCTCCCCGAGAGGCTTTCACGCACACACCTGTCTTTTACCCGGAAGAAGTTAAGTCTTTCTACGACAGTATCGAGTTCCAGGGTCTCGAGGAAGAGCTATTGGACCGGATCAGAGAGGAGCCTGATGTTTCCAAGCGACTGGGAAAGCTGATGGCGTTCCTGCGAAACCAGATCATTCAGGGCCATGCGGTACAGGAAACACATTTGCTTGAATGGTTTAAGAAATACGTGCGGATCGAGAACGGAAAGATCAAGCCTCTGTATGCGAAAGAAAACGAAAAGCTTCGGGAGGACGAAGTCCGAGACCTTCTGAACCACGTGGTCAACCGAACACAAAAGCCGTCCATCGAGTTTCTCAGATGGCTGGCTCAAGACGACTCCATCATGTGTGAACATCATCTGTTTCGATCTTACATCAAGGATCTGTTGATTTCACGAGGATTCTCTGTCGAACGACAGGGCAAGATTGATCTACGACACCCCGAGGAACTGTATCCTGATGCTCGAATGATTACACGAAAGATCATTTGTCATCTGGGCCCTACAAACAGTGGTAAAACCTACCGTGCGCTGGAGCGTCTGAAGAAGGCCAAAAGCGGCTATTATGCTGGTCCCTTGCGATTGTTGGCACGTGAGACCTACGATCGAATCAAAGACGAGGGTCTTCCCATCAACCTGAAGACAGGAGAAGAAGTCATCAACTGTGAAGATGAATTTGGACGGCCTGCTCCTCTGACAGCCGGAACTATTGAAATGATTGACACCAACGAGCTCATGGAGGTGTGTGTGATTGACGAGATTCAAATGCTCAACGACCAGTCTCGAGGATGGGCCTGGTTGAACGCTGTTCTTGGAGTCCAGGCTAAGGAAGTGCATCTGTGTGGAGAGGAGAGCGTTGTCAACATGATTGAGAAGATTGTGGCCAAGACGGGAGACACGCTGGAAATCAACAGATACCAGCGACTGGGTACTCTTGAGATGGAGAGGAGACCCATGAAGAGTCTCAGAGAAGTTCGAGCTGGAGATTGTGTGGTTGCCTTCTCACGGAAGAAGGTGTTTGAGTACCGACAAGAGATTGAGAACTCCACCGGTAAGAAGTGTTCCATCATCTACGGAGCCTTGCCTCCGGAGACTCGAGTCACCCAGAGTCGTGACTTCAACACGGGTGTTAGTGAGGTTCTGGTGGCCACTGACGCCGTGGGCATGGGCCTGAACCTGTCCATCAACCGTATCATTTTTGCAGCTATTCGAAAGTATGACGGATTGGGCGACTTCAATCTCCTGGAGCCTCCCCAGACCAAACAGATTGCAGGAAGAGCTGGTCGATACAAGGTGCCTGGAAGCGATAAGGTCGGCAGTGTGGGTTTGGTGACATCCATGTCGAACCAACAGTCCAAGTATGTCGCAGAGTGTCTTGCGGCACCCACAACCATGCTCACGACACTCTATGTGAAGCCCCATGATGACATGTTTGCTCCACTTGTGTCTGGAGTCAAGGGACTGGCCAAACTCATGGCCAGAATGAACCAGCTCACCGATCTCTCGGAGGGACACCGACTCCCGTCTTTCGAGTCTCAGCTGGAGCTCTCAGAGGCGTGTTTCCAGGGTCTGTCGCTCGACCAGGCCCTCAACATTTCCGGACTGCCATTTGGAAAGGCAAAGTACTGCGAAGCACAGGTGCTGGCCATGACCCGAGCGCTGGCCCTAGGAACCGTCTACACCACCGCCCAGCTCGCTCTGCCGGCTCTGAAGGCGTACTTCATGGCTCCCGTTGCTGTCGAACGACTCAAGGTGATGGAAGACTTGCATAAGATGATATCTGCTTACCGATGGCTGCAGAACCGGTACCCCCAGACCTTTGTGGACATTGAGGGAGTCACCAAGCTGCGGCTACAGGTCGAGGACGTCATCAACGGAATTCTCAAAAGCACCCCCTCCAGGAAGAAGCGATAAGGAGAACCACGATTGTATATACCATGGGATGACGACATCATGGCCGATTCTGTATATAGTGCTACAAGAACGCTAGCAAATTAATTATTTTATTATCAACATACAGTATGTACTGTACCTGGTAGCGAATCAGGCTACACCAAGGTATTCAAGAATCTACCAATTTCGTCGTTTCATAATCATAATCTATCAATAATTTACATCGTGTACAGTGTGCGTGTTAGCGTTGGTTTATGCGTCATGGGCCAGTCCAGCTGAGCCCCGCCAAGAAAACGACCTAGGACTGCCAGAAGTCGCACCCGGGCGGGAACTTGCCGTTATATGTGGCGGGAGCAGACTTGAGCGGATAAAACAAGTCATTGTCCATATCCATGTGGCTCATGTGGCCAAGGTCGACCCGAGGAGTGGGAGTCTCCGACTTGGTGGGCATCATTCGACCTCCGGGAGTGCCGGGATGGTTGTTCCACGAGGAGTCCGTGAGAGTACGAGTCATGGGAGGAGCAGCCTCAAAGGGCGCGTCGAGAACATCGTACGACATGCCCACGGCAGACATGGATCGAGTCATGGGATAATAGTACTCCGACGACGAACCCACACCCTGGCCAGGGGTGGCCGGAGTGGGGATAGGTGCGGCCACAGGAATGGAGGAAGCAGGGTTGGGAGGACCCCGCTGCACGCCCTGACCTGCAGAACCCACGCTCTGCACGCCCTGGGGCAGCGACGAGCTGGGCGACACATCGGAAACTGGCGAATCCATGCCGCCAACCCGTCGAAACACGACCTGGGCACTGAAGGCATCCTCGGCCTTAGCGAACTCCCAGAGGAGCACACCGTGAGGACGGCTCTGGATCTCGTCGGTGCACGAGACGTCGAACTGGGCAGCATCACCGGGTAGGCAGTAGATGACCTGCTGCATGGTGATTCCGCCGATGGCAGCGGTGGCCACCTCCTGACTGGAGGCGGTGGAGGTGTCGCTGATACCAGCAACAAAAGCAGACCAGAAGTCTCCGGCCATGGGCAGCAGCAGCCGCTCCTTGGGGGTGCCCGTGCTGTCATGCTGGGGGGCTGCAGGCACCAGGTTCCGGAGCTGCAGAATCTCGTGACCAAGAGTCCACACCCGGGTCTCGCACATCCAGAACCGCGACGAGGGGGGGGTCTCAAAGTGCGGCGGCGACACCACAAACTGGCTCTGGGTCTTGAGCTCGGGTGTGTTTCCTGTCGAGGGAGCGTGGTCGGGAAGGTACAGGGCAGCCTTGGCGTGGATGACGGGAACGCCGGTCTGGGCAAAGTACATGGAGTCGGGGAACTGCTGCTGCACTGTGGCCAGTCCCTTGGGGCGCAGGGGAGTAGACATGGGCTGTCGCATAGACTGACAGTACACGTGGGGGGACTCGTCCTCATGCCACAGGCAAAAGTGGTGAGGAGAGAAGCTGGGGGTGGGGGGCGACATGAAGAGAGGCCGGCCGGGTCCACCGCTGTGCATGCCGTGGCTTCCACCTGACGAACCTCCCAGCACTGCAGGCGAAGAAGGAGGTCGCTGGATGGCGTATCCCAACTGTCTATGGCTTCGGGGAGTGGAAGGACAGGCGGGAGGAGGAGGGGAAATGGTGTTGGGAGCAGTCTGCTGCTGCTGCTGATGCTGCTGCTGATGCTGATGCTGGGGAGTAGGCTGGGCGATGGGCTTGGCGGCAGTTCGAATCACCTTCTCGGACACAACAACGTCCCCGTTGGGGTTGGAGCCCTCATCTCCCAGCAGGAGCGACATGAAATGCTTGTCGTCCTTGAGCAGGTTTTTGAGGACCTGGATGTGCGACGAGACCTGTTTTCGGGTTCGCTGCTTGCCGGTCTTCTTGTAGATGTACTCGGAGATGAGCTCGTTTCGGCCGCAGGTTCGCCCGTTGATGACGATCTTTCGACGGCCAACGCAGGGGATCACCTTGAGCGCCTCCATGAAGGCCTGCTCGACGTCGGTGGACCAGATGGAAGGGTTCACGTCGCCTCGCTCCTTCTTCTGCCGCTTCAGGTACTTTGTGTAAGCCTCCCAGTTAGTGAGAGCGGGCATAGAGGTGGGCGAGTGGTTGGCGTCGTCGGTCTTGGAGTCCGGGCTGGACGACGCCGAGTCGGTCTGCGAGTTGGAGTGCGAGTTGTGCCCCGACATGTCGTCCTCGACCTTGACGCTGGGCGAACCAGGCACGGTTGGCAGCACGGACCGGAACGAGATGTCTGTGAAGGGGTCCGATTTGAGAGGAGTGGCGGGCTCGGACTTGACCGGTGCAGCAGACGGCACCACGTCGAGCTTGAACTCGGCGTACATGGGCTTGTTGCTGCTGTCGTTGTTGTTGTTGTGAGTATTAGTGTGTTGCTGCTGCTGCTGAGGCTCTGAGTCGCTGCCCTGGAACGAAAACTGGCCCTGGGGGAAGGCCGAGTTGACGGGGAAGGACGAGAAGGAGTCGACGCAAGAGTTGGCCCGTCGCATGCCGGGATGCTGGGGCATCATGCCGCCGTTAGTGCTGTTGTTGTTGAGGGCAACATTGTGGTTGTTGTTGGGACCTCCTCCGTCCACTCGCCCTCGTTTGATTCGCTCCGAGTCTGGGGGAGTGTTGAGGGCAAAGGCCGACGGCAGTAAGTCGGAGCCATTGGCGGACGTGGGACACGCAATGGCGATGCTGTGGCTTCGTTTTAACGGGGTTACTGGTTGTGTCAGCATGTTGTGTGTGTGTGTGTGTGTGTTACAAAGAGTGTGTGGTTTGTGGTTGTGGTTTTGTGTCTGTGTCTGTCTGTGTCTGTGTCTGAATGTCCGTGAGTGTGGTTTTCTGAGGCTGTGCTTTTAGTGTAACCAGAAGGTGCGAGTGTGATGAAGAGAGAGACTGGAGCGTTTGTGTGTCTTCTTGTCCGTGTAACGAATGATGTGTGTGCTAGGTCTCGCAACAACGACTGAGAATCACCACTTTTGCAGCTCACGACTTTTGTGTAGGAAGACACCAAGGGCACCCTCAGACACTTATACCAGAGCCAACTAAGGGATGGCCCAGGTGCATGGCAGTGCGTCTATTGGAAATAGAGTTGCTAAGGGGTGGTGGATTGGATCAGATGCGTGTTTTGTTGGGGTGATACTGGTCTGATTCGCGATCTGAGCGTGTCAGTATGATTGTGGGAGCGTGCTCTCCAAAACGATATATTCAGATCCTCCATCACAATACATCTCCACCAGCCGACACGCCCCCACTCAAAACACGACTCTGCAAACCCACGCGAAAATAAAAGTCTATTTAGAAACCTTATTAGTATTGCTCGGACATCAGCCTCTTCAACGCTGTAGGAGAGGCGATTGTGGCACGAAAAGCGTGTTCAGATGATTGTGTTGGTGTTGGTTATCAATTGCTCTTGGAACCCCGCTCAATTTCTCTACTCCAGCTTTTCCACGTTTTTTGGCGTCCACGCGTGTACCCAGGGTTCCCGCACAACCCTCCAAAACTAAAAACTCAGAGTTTGCTAATCAAGGGAGTCGGAAGACTGTCTGATCCGGTGGATGGTGTGGATTGAATATACTTGTACCACCGAGTGTGGTCTTGTGGAACCATGTGATGAAGATGGTGTGTTTGGAGGCCTCCTGTACTGTACTGTATTGTACTCTCCTCTGTTCATCTACTTTGAGCTATGGGCACCTACAGCAGCCATAGACAGGTGCACGGTTGTACTCGTTCACTCGTAATGTTCTCTCGACTCTGGATAGACTTAGGTTCCACGAATCAATCCAGTCAACGACCGGACAGATGTTTTCGGGCATGTTTGATGTACGGGTGTGCAACTGAGTTCTCCTCTCTGTGCTTGTACAGACTCTGATGAGATATAACCCCTTCCGCTACACGAGTAGGAACTCGTACTGGTACTGTACCAGACATCCGCACCACCCCACAACCACTGTACCTCATGACCAGCCTCCCACACGCAACTTTTCCTTTGTACCTCTTTTTAGACCCGCTCCAGCCCGGCTATCATATTTTAGTGTGATCGGATATTATCACCTTCGCAGCGACTCTTGCAGGCAAAACCTTGTTTGCAAGCGAGGAACACCAAGTATCGTATGTACACTGGTGGTTCTGCGTTCCATAATATCGTCTGATGGAACCTGAACAGAAGGACATGTGTGGAGCTGAAAGCGAGGAGTGTCACAATATACAAGTGTGTTTCAACTGGCGATGATGGTGTGGAGCAATTGAAGAGCAACGGTTATAGTTCGGCTACGGCTGAAAAACGAAACATTCTTGTAGCTAAGAGTGAGGTTTCCAAAATCACGTTCGAGGAATAGCTAAATGCAAAGGTGCTCTCTCTCTCTCTCTACTCCAGACACTGTTTTGACACAACGCCGGAAGCGGATGCTGAGGAATCACGTGACCAGCGGGCTCACTGGATTTTCTTTTCTTTTCTTCTTCTTCCTCCAGCCGGATTAAGGTTAGTAGTCTATCGCCATTAGGCTTCTGAAACGCGCTCGGTCACGCCTCGAAACGCGTGCAGTACAGTTTCCTCAGTACAGCGTCGGGTCACGTGAGCGGGGACCCGAAAGAAGGGTGACGCGGAAGAAAGCAGGTCGGAGCGAAATAGTGACGGCAGGGTAACAGAGCTGAGAGGTGGCAAAACAGGAGTGAGGAAAAGAAATCAGGGACCGGGCACTGTACCATGAGACATTAAATGCCACATATGTGTGCCTCATGTGGGTGTACAGAAATACGCTTGCTCAAGCCAGCCCCGGGGTTCTGTGCAGTTTTGAAAACGGCCGCACAAAGACACAGACGAGGATCGAGGGCGATATTATGGCGACATTGTGTCGACAGTGTGAGGATATTATGGGGATATTATGAACAATATTATTCACATGAAAATTACTCATTTGGTCGTTCGCAGCCAGCCTGAAGATGGATCAACACTGTACACAGGATAGCCACAGGATAGCGAGAAGATGTTCCCCTTTTTGAGTGCACGAGTTCGGTTAAAATACTCCTGCCTGAGAAACAGTGTTACAGGTTGAAATACGAGCATAGGGTCAAACACAAGCTACAGTGCAAGGATATGACTACAGCTCGATGTTTGAAACTGTCACCGTTCCTGTATAATCACTTGTAACCCCGCAACCTCTCTGGCAGATTCTTCCGCACTAAGAGTCCGTTGTCTTTTTTGCCTTGTGTCGCCTCCTCTTGTCTTCACCACTCGATCAACAGGGCACATGCAGATACAGGGGTACCCGCATGAGGGAGGTGTTTCAGTAGTGGCAATAGAAAGACGCGTACCGAGACTATGGCAATGGCGGGTGAGTTCAGATGTACGTATATTGGTTTCTGGCGCGTTAGTTCGAGAACTGACCAAGAACTGGCGCTACTTGTGGGTATTTCGAGCTCCTACAAGTATCCCTGCATACGTATTGCTCTTGCTGTGGTTCCATTGTGTAGAAGTGCACGATTACAGCCTCCAGAATACCGACTCCAACTCCGCTCTACCGTACCCCTCCATACCCTTCGCCAATATCGTGTTTGGAACACTGGCCGTCTCTGGAGTGATGCTTACTGTAGCTGCAGCAAGACTGAGACACTGTGTCAGAGCGCGTTGACATTCACGTGATTGGTGGATGTCAGTCAGATACTGCGACTCCTACATCTATGCCCCTCTCCCTACCAATTCCGTCTTGCCCAGGTACTTGTGCAAGTTATTCATTGCGAGAAATTAGCGAGATTGGTGTCGGTCATAGAACCCCACCAGCCACCTTGACCTTCGTCGCGTATAAGTACCCCCACTTTAGCGCGTTGGACGCAATATCAACCAGCAGTCTGGTTCCATGCATTGCAGATAATTACGTGTAACGCTTGGGCCAAGGGTTGGTGGTGAGGGCGACCGTGGCTAAGCTAAGGGTGCCCATGAGCAGCGGATTGTGGAGCTTTTGAAGGAGGGGGAAGACCCAACTAAAAGCTTCAAGTATGAATTGACGTTTAGTTGACTCATTTGTTGAGACTTGGCTCACCAACCGAACGCCGGCAGTTGGCCAGTTTCGACCAGATCCGTTGGAAGCTTGAAACGGTACTCCCGTGCCTCATCTGATTGCCTTTATATGGCTTGTAAATTCAATATCGTTCCTCATAAATGAATTGTACCAGGTACCAGATAGCCACTCATCTTCAGACTGCGCAACCCAAAAAAAACACCGAACACTACAGAAGGGTCAACTGAGGCTGATTCTAGCCCTTTCGTGTGATAATCTGAAAAAGTCCATAAACTGAGGTAAATTTAGAAAATCATAATACAAGTAAAATCACCGTTGCACTTCTTTGGCTCTTCCCCAACTCTGGGTGTTGTTTTCCGCACATCCTTCGATCTTGTTGTTCATGCATCGGATCTCTTGCGCGGACAAGAGGAAGTGCATATATGGTGAAGCATTGAGAGGAAACCAGCATCTTGGCGAACGATAAAAAAGCGATATAAAATGCCCAGGGGGAAATAAACGACCCCAAACAGCTTCTGTATAGCCCGTGCCTGAAAGAAACATAACAGACACACCCAGCAATAGCCCCTCTTCGGAGATTCATAGCAACCTAGCCCCAACTTTAGAGTGGTTGCGGGCAGGAGCGTATATCGACAGCAATGAAAGAGATAATTTATAAGGGATGTAAAAGAACGAAAGTGTAGCCGATTCATATTTCAGCCCATATATAAAGAGACAGTATTTTACGCCCTCGGAACCAGGCTTTGATCACATCTCGATGTTTGCCACCATCCTCAAGGAACCATAACCTCAGCCCGAGCTGAATAAACGAAACTATACAAATTGTATTTTTTTTCTATAAAAGGCACCGTTTTGTCTTACACCCGAGAGCAACTCGAAAGACCCACAACCACATCACCAACACATCTATAACCACCACAGACCACCCTTCCCCGACGTTCCACCACTCTTCCCCACACACACATTTGTCATCATCGGTCCCCCACAAACTCTAACGCCCATCAGTGTACATAATCTGAGTCCATGGCAGATTTATTCTCAACAACCACCAAACGTTTACACAAAATGCTGACGACGCTGAAAAACATCAAAAAGACGTCGTCGTTCACCGCGCGGATGGCCCCGGATGCGCTCTTCCCGACTCTCCAGAGCGTCAAGGAAGCGCCCGAAGAATTGCTCAGAAAAGACCGGTACCTGAAATCGGGCAACTTCACATGGGTCTACCCCGAGCAACGTCCCGAGTACAAACTGCTGGCAGTTTCACCAGCAGCAGTCCACGACATTGGCCTCGAGGCCACAGAAGCCTCGTCAGACTACTTCAAGGACATTGTCATGGGCAAAAAGTACGTGGAAGACCCGTTTCCATACGCCCAGGCTTATGCCGGGTGGCAATTCGGCGAATGGGCCGGCCAATTGGGCGATGGGCGAGCTCTGTCGCTGTTTGAGACCCACAACCCAGTCACAGGCAAGCGCTACGAACTGCAACTGAAGGGATCCGGCCTAACTCCTTACTCTCGATTCGCGGATGGAAAGGCCGTTCTAAGATCTTCCATTCGAGAGTTCCTCGGGTCCGAGTACGTCAACGCCCTGGGAATCCCCACCACCAGAGCTCTGTCGCTGGCCGAGCTGCCCGGCACAACTGCCCGACGAGGCCGAGGAAAAGAGCCCTGTGCAGTCGTGTGTCGGTTTGCCGAGTCATGGGTTCGAGTAGGCACCTTTGACTTGCTCAGAAACCGAGGCGACCGGCCAGGCGTCAAACTGCTGGCAGACTATGTGGTTGATGATGTTTTCGGTGGTGAAAACAAGCTGCTGGACAACGACCTCACCAGAGACGCTATCTCCAAGGCCGCCATTCCCTACAAACACAACAACCGCTATGTCAAGCTGTATCGAGAAATCGTAACTCGAAACGCTTACATGTGCGCCCTTTGGCAGGTCTTTGGCTACCTCAACGGTGTCGTCAACTCGGACAACACGTCAGTGTATGGCTTGACCATCGATTACGGCCCATATGCGTTCATGGACGCGTTTGACCCCAACTATACCCCCAACCATGACGACGGCCTGCTTCGGTACTCTTACAAGAATGTTCCCACGGCTGTTTGGTGGAACATGGTGCGTCTTGGTGAAGATTTGGCTGAATTACTGGGTGTGGCTGAGGGTACAGATCTGGAGAATCTCACCAAGTCAGAGAAGAACGAGCTTCTGGACACCGCCGAGGCCGTCATCACATCTGCAGGTGAAGAGTACAAGGCTGTGTTCCTCTACACGTACAAGAAGTTCATCTCCAAGCGATATGGACTTTTGGAGCAGCGTGATTCCGACTTTGATGAGCTCATGACTCCCACCTTGAACATGCTGGAGGACTCTGCTCTTGATTACCATAGATTCTTCCGACTCTTGGGCGACCTTCCTTTCTTCACCGCGGAGAATGCCTCCAAGACCGAGCCTGCCGACTTCTCTGCTGATGTGGAGCAGTTCATCAGCCCCGAAAAGAACATTAATGCGATCAAGACGCCCTCGCAGACTCGAACAGAGCTTTCGCAATTCTTGGCAGACTTCAAGAAGCGTCTTGCTGCTGAAAACAACACAGACGATGCTGCTCGAAAGGTGCGGTCTCGAGAGATCAACCCCAAGTTTGTGCTCCGTTCGTGGGTCATGCAGGAGGTGGTTGAAGATGCCCACAAGGGCGACTACGACAAGCTGGACCGAGTGCTGAACATGACGTTGCATCCGTTCCAGGAAACTTGGGACGAAGACTGGGATGATGAAGAGGCCCGATTCTGCGGCCATGTTCCAAAGTACTGTGACTCCATTCAGCAGACCTGTAGTAGTTGATCACGGAAGCAGATATGTGACATAATGAATGGCCAAATAAATTACATGCATGTGTATATACAAATCAGGCGGTTTTGACGAGCTTGGGGAAAGCACCCTCTGCTCTCAATACTACCGTATGTCGCTCTCGGGAAATGTATCCCTTCAGTCTATCATGGTAGATCATATTGGAGACGGTAGCCTCCAAAAAGTCGCGAGAGACATCCACACCAACAAGCTTAGCAGCAACCTGATAGTCGTCAATCGTGATTCGAGTAGCCTTGTCCTTAGCGAGGAAGACCCGGTAAAAGAGCTTTTCAAACACAAACACTCGGATCTTCTCGACAACCAGATACAGGTACTTTTTCACAAACAGCGATCGCCTCTGTGTCACGGCTTTGTCAAAAGACAGGACATCTCCTCGTAGGAGAGCTGTGAGCATCGGATGGTAGACGGTCTGTAGTCTGGGAAACTTCTTCCACACTGCCTTGGAAGGCACCTGGTTGGTCATGAGGAACTGGACAGGGATGAGATGCAACAGAATGAGCTCCTGATTGTCTGTGGATTTGTAGAAGCACTGGTTGAGAGCCTGGGTGAGCCAGTTTTGCGCTTGTTCGATGTCGTCGTCCATCAGACTCAGGACGCCTCGATAGTATGAGTAAGTGCATGTATGCGATCTGGGGAATGAGGCCAATGGGGGCAGATCTCGAGACATGGACTCCACCACCTTGATGACCGACTTGCTCATGTTTCGTTTGTTCAGCAGAAAGTAGAGCTTGCACAGCTCGCCAACGAAGAAATACGTGCCCCATTTTTTCGACTTTTGCAGACTGGGATGCCGATCGTTCAGACACAATGTGAGGGTTCGATTGACCACCCGAGACGACGATTCTAGCTGCGTGAGAATCTCACCTTGTTCCTCCTTGTTTGTAACCTCCTTCCGAGCCTTTCGTCCAATTCCTCTCAAGTGCGTGCTGGCTGCGTACAACACAGGCAGAATCCACACATCTTCCTTCTCAGACACCCGATTGAGCTCAGACAAAAACGACTGATGAGCCTGGAGTCGTTCAAGTAGCGTAGATGCGTCGTTGCAGGCCAGAACGTGGGCCTCGACCACGGGCCGCCATACCTGGTTTGTGATTCCTGCTGCCACGGCGAGAGCGTTAGTCTGTGGAGCAGTCGGGTTTGCTTCGGGATTGACGGCCAGAAGATGTGCCAGCTGCAGTCCATTTCGTGAGCTGATAGCTGCGTTCAAATTCCGCACATAGGTCGCCATTTTGGTGCTGTGATGTTGAACAGAGTACGGCTGCAGTGTGATGACACAGAAGCACGGGTTACATAAATAAGGTTCGGCTCTTTTACTTGGGTCCTGTTGAGAAGTCACTAATTTAGTTGACATTATTTTGCTGTGCTCTAACATGAGTTGGGACACTGCTATCGTGGTACTGTAGTAAGTAGATAGAGGTACAGGCGAGGCTTGACTAGGGCTATTGGAGCTCTTTTGATGTGTCTTACTCTCATTGTAGCACTGCTGGTAACTTGCCGCTTTTCACCACCTTAATCTGACGATGTTTGAATAGTTGTCGAAAATCTGCAAGACTACCGAACCAACCGTACCATTAAAACCACACGGTTTCTGCGACCACAACGAATCTAATTACACCACCCTTCCCGTTGCTATGGGTCTTCAGAATATGTCGTTTTGCACTGCAGCTCACGTGCGATAAATTAAGCTCTACATGCATGAGAGAGAAATATATTTTCTGTAGGCTCGGAAAAAAACTGATACAGACTCCATACAGAGATACCGGCGCACCACACAACACCATGGGACTGTCTGGAGTGTCGAAGAAGGTCAAATACGGCAAAGACCCCCGTAACCTCGGGTGGTCCAACAACACAGAGCGTTTCGGCCACAAACACATGAGCAAGCTCGGGTGGAAGGACGGAGAGGGTCTGGGACATGAGGATCGAAAGGCCCAGAGTATCACGCAAAACATCAAGATTGTGCTCAAGGACGACAACGTGGGTCTTGGAGCTGCTCTTGAGAAGACCGGCAAGGACGAGGCGTTCGGCTTGATGGATTTCCAGAAACTGCTGGGTCGGCTGAACGGACGGGCTGAAGAAATCGAGGCTGAGGTTGAGCGGCAACAAAAGGATGTTCTGCGAGGCAAGTTTGGCATGGTGTTTGTGTCTGGCGGACTGCTGCAGGGCACCATCGAGGATTTCAACAAGAAGCGAAGCTCTGAGGCTGTGGAGGAGGCTGACAGTGATTCTGAGGAGTCCGACAGTGATTCTCAGGAGGAGGAGAAGAAGAGCAAAAAGAGCAGCAAGAAGGATAAGAAGGAAAAGAAGGATAAGAAGAGCAAAAAGCGAAAGGCCGACGACTCTGACTCTGACTCTGACAACAAGAAGAGCAAGAAGAGCAAGAAGGAGAAGAAGGACAAGAAGGATAAGAGTGATAAGAAGGACAAGAAGGACAAGAAGGACAAGAAGGATAAGAAGGACAAGAAGGAAAAGAAGGACAAGAAGGACAAGAAGGACAAGAAGTCTGAATCTCCTACCCCTCATGATGGTATGGAGAAGCCCTCTGTCTCCTCCACTTCTGTTCTTCGAGGACGAATGGCCGGACGAGCCAAGTTCATTCGATCCAAGCGAATGGCCGTCATGGACGAGAAGAGTCTCAACGAGATTTTCATGGTCAAGAACTGATTCAACCAAAAATATAGATGCTAACTGATTGAGTGAACGTGCCACGTGTGATGGGGAGAGTGTAGCTGTGTGGTGGGGCTTGCAAATGATCCGATAAACTTCCACCTGCTTTAATTGTTTACTTTAGACAAATTCAGACAATTTCAGTGTGGTCCTTAACTCGTATAATGTTTTTCTGATTTCTCTTGATTTGTTCTGATTTGTTCCTCTTTATTCATCAAACAAATCGACAACAAATCAGCTTTATTGGACCTCAACCTTACTAATTATAAGGTTGGGGCGAATCGCTATTTAATTGTGGTAATTTGGGGTAGACTCTCCCAATCGGGAAAGTCCCAATTAGGAAGGAGGTTGCTGACTAAGCCACATCTTGGGATTCAGCTATCTGCCCTCTCTGTGACTCAAGGTGGGTATCAGAATAAGAGGGATGGAAAAGAGACATATTGTTGGACCCAGAAAGCATGACATAGGGTGTATATCTACTCTTTTTGCGGCTTATCACTGCCTTTGGTGCTATGATACTCGTCAGTTTGGTTTGCAGAACTAACTAGAAGGACGGGCTATCAGTATCAGGATAACGAGAAACGACCGAGGAAGACGTCATTCGAAAGATTACGACAGTTCTGCTACTGCTGGTCTTCATGGGGATCTGGCACTGTTGAAGACGTTGAGATAACCTGGCACAATGTGAATGTGACGCATTGGTGGGGAGCAGAACAGGACGAAAAAGAAATCTATCTGACAGCTTTACGATTGGCAAAAGAATTGCAGCACCCAGGATTCTCGTATGGTCTCCCACTACAATACTAACTGGGCTCTCTGGTGCTTGACTATGGCTGATCGGACGGGAAGCCGTATTTTCACCAGGATATGGCCGCAACTGTCAAAAACTGTAATGGAAGCCATATGCGGGGCAGATTAAGTCAAAAAAAACAAACTGCGGAACCACATGATCCGTATTGATCTTACGAGTGTTGGGGTGCTTTCGGCTACCTTCTAAGTCCTTTCTACGTCGGTTTGCTTCAGTGTTCCACCGTTACTATCACCACAATACAACTATCTATGAGTTGGTTAAAGATCGAGTCAGAACGAGATGGAAAGTACACCCGAGATAAAGATAGTAAAAAGTTATCACCCAACAGGAACTTATCGGGGGTAACTGTTTGTTACATCAGTGGTTTCACATCACATAACGTTCTGAGGTAGAAAAGTTGCCCGAGGGAGGTACTCAACCATCAAAGTCCATTTGGGGTTAGGTGCAAATCACTAATGATAAGAATAGATAGAGATACCCCTTGAACACCCTCCAGCCTCTTGTGGATTTTATTGATGGTTGTCTTGCAGTTTCACAGAAACATATGTCAAATACCCTTTTGAGAAACGCAGTGTGAATAGGTAGCTAATGATACGTTAAACGTGGTGAGTGTTAAGGTACATCTTAAAGAGCATCTATTGCCAGTTGTTAGAGGACGCAATGTATCTTGCTCATTGTGCTATCTCTGTCAGCCTATTCCACGGATCTAACACATATATATTGCTGTTCCACTAATATCAGTCCTCTCTAAGCAGTTTGTGAGGAATGAGCTTTTGGAAGACTCTAAATTGATATGGAAACTGTCAATGCAATGCATTTAACATCTAAGGATCACTTCATGTGACTTGTTAGGATACTTATATGTCTTTGTTGCTGTCCAATTTCAGGGTGAAGAATCTGATAGGGTAAAAGTGATGGGTGCTTGCTTGAGAGGCAAGTAAATTTTGAAACAGGTGGTAATTGGTATTTGAATGGTCTTGACAGCCACCTGTCTGTATATAATCGGGGTTTCAAGCTCTATAGATTTTATTGATCAAGTTACCACGCCTTAAAGATGAAAAACACACAGAAACTGTGAAACTAGACGAATAAATTCCAAATCTCAACAGAAAACATTTCAAAATAGACATACGACACTGTTATATGCATAACTAACCATTTGAACGTGTTTGCGATTTTATTTGTGTTTTACCACGAGAAATGTAGAATGGCCAAACCGTTAGACACACAGAAGACAGCAAAAAAATTCTGAATTTCACTCATGAGCTCCCCTACAGGGACTCCCACTTGAAATCTCTCAAATGATTATGCATTCTCGTACAAATGCATATCTTTCGATCGTCAGGTGTAGATTAACGATCTGTGTATTACGAAAAGCAGTCATTTTGTCTGAAAAAAATCTCAAAGGTATCTTGCCTGTATTTATTGTGTGTTTAATGGCTTTATTATTCCTGTTCGTCTTCTCCCAAACGTTTAGCGATTTTATTGCAGATTTCCCGGCGTATTTACGTTTCGACAACGGTGAAATATAGATCATGACAGGACGATTCCAGGACTGTAATGAACCAGAGCCTGTGTCAAGTAGAGGTGGAAGAGCTTCACGGAGCGTTCGGAAAGTCATTGAAAAGATAGCCTTGTCTGTATGTTTATTTATGTTCCATACCGTTTCGTAGTACTGTAAGGTACAGTGTGCTACTGTACTGGTCGAGCCCATCAACACGGCTCTTCATGTCGCCATTCCTACCCATGTAGCAACCAGGATTCTGACTGCTTCAAACATATTGAGCTGCTTCCATCCTCTGATGGAACCAACAAATGGGCCTGAGCCTAGATATTTGTAGCAAATGAGTCCCCCTTACGAACCAATGGCAGGAACCAGGTACACCAAGAGCGCTCATACATCATATCCAACGTGTATTTCATAAGTTAAAGCTGTACCAAAACTCCATCTAGGCAGAGCTTCCGTAACTCTGAAAAGTTCGGTTTTAGTGGCTCGATACCAGGGTCACCGCACATGGTGTCACGTGAATACTGCTCAAGTTTATGGCATAAACTACCGGCAAACCTTAAACCATTTGCCATAAACTACCTGGGAACCCTAAATTGCTTGCCATAAACTTGCGAGCAAAAGTCTGCCAGGGCAACTACGGAGTACTGTACTTCAGCAGGGTAACTTGCTGTTGCACCCTAGAGATAAGGTATGTTATACAGGTACTAAAACGGACCTATAGTACTCGGGTACCTGCAGATTAAGGGACTTCGAGGTTGATCGGCTCCCAAATCCAACTAGGTAAGGTTCCCTATCACATTTGGCGTGCATAATCGGTCCAAAAGTTGAATACAACGGACGGGACAACTAAGGAAAGTTGCAGCGGTTCATAGACATGGATTCAACAGCTTTAGTGTTGACTAGGTCTCCGTGCTGGCGATTTGTGCGATTAAACCCCGGTACTTTATGGCAGCTGATTTTAGTTTTACTCAACAGTTTGTCATTTCCCCTTATTAATACAGTTACGATATGTGCATGAAATAGACAGAAATGACGCTTGAGTTGGGATAACTCAATAAAGGTCTGACTAATGTCAAGCACTCGAGGGGGGGTTCATGTTACAACGCTTCTTTTGAGAATCAGACAAAAACCAAGGCCACAGCACTAAATTCCTCATTTGCGCGAATAAATCCCGCTACTTTATATTATGGCAACTCCTTTAGGCTTTACTCAACAGATTGGTTTTGCCCCAACGTCCCCATTAATATAGTTAACAGCTGTGCATCAAACAGACATAAATGACGCTAGAGTTGAAGTAACTCTGTGAAAGTTGGACTAACTTCAAGAACATGAAGGGGGGGTTCATGTTACAATGCTTTTTTCAAAAATTAGACAAAAACCCCGGCCACAGCACTAAAATTCCCACTTTTTCTAGCTATCTCCAACAAGAATTGTTGATAACCTTATTTCGGGTGCCCAATGTGGTCGTAGCCAGACCATTGTGCCAGTGCTGATACGACCACGACGATAGTACGAGTATTGTACACTCCGTAGTGCAAAGACTGCTGTTGACGGATATGTAGACAGATTCCACTTGAAGAAAGTCGATCGATGTGCCGTTTGAAATACAAGCATCAAATCTCGGGGTTCGTGCACTCATACAATTTGGATGAGATCACGTCAGGACTGCTGGCTCTGTCACTGTACTTGCAGTACTTACACTGGTACGCGTACTGGTTACAAAAGAGTCGGGAGTATAAGTAAATACGGTAAGATACAGAAGTTGTACTTACACCCGCATTGGTGATGATTCCAGTGACAGGTGATTTCGGTTGTCAATCATGACGTCATTGAATGATTCCTGGTGCCGTTGGGTGGGAAGTTACAAGATAAGCAGAATCCATATCAACTTTGACAACCGCAACGAACAGACAACTACAGACTGACATACACACACATGGGATTTCTCTGATTCTCTCGAAAAATTAAGTCTGATGTGATTGAATCCAAGGAAGAAGGCCCCAAGAAAGTTTTCTGGCTTGTGAGGCTATCTCGAAGAGAAGGATGGACTTATTACGGAGGAAAAGTTTTTAGAGGGTTACACTGGCGCTAGAGCTGGAGGGGGATACTTTGAGATACAACGGTCTGATTCCCACGTGTCCCACGTTTACTCGCATCGTTACCCTGGATGGATGGATACCTGCAATAGCAGCCAGTTGATCAGGTTGGAAAGCAGGGGCTCAGAGTGTGAGTACTGTACACAGAGATAGCCAGGTGCATTCGATTCCACATCCATTCTGCAGGTGTCTGTGACAGACTATGCTGATCTACGACATCATCCCACCTCTTTTAAGCTGACACGACAGAGCTGCACAGACAAAGCTGGAAAACGTGGATTCCAAGAATGTGAGGTGCCTCAGGTTATTGTGAATGACAGTCGATGTCAGTCTCTGAGCCTTTCTAAACGATACTAGCACTCTCGGTGGGTGGGATGTCATGGATACTGCTGTGATTTGTTGGTTACAGTACGGTAGTCAGCTACTGTACACTAAATACAAATCATTATCAAAAAGGGTCGAATTATCAACAGTACGATCTCATTAAAATCTTTACGCCACCAGTTGAAGTATCATATGTCCTCGATCAGTCTAAAGTGTCGCCTTACGAAACCCGCGAGATGATATCAATTTTATTGGTTGATCTATCGCCGTTTTCCTGGTAGAGATGAAGAAAGAGAGTGGCAGGTAATATAGCTCTAGGAAGCTGGGAATAAACAGTAAAACGACACTGAGAAGTACATCTAGTTTGGGGAGACATACCTGAAACTTATCATCTTGCCAATGTGTCTTGTCCGTTGTGAATTATCGGTATGAAAGATCCGAGGTGCACACACTGACAATGATGAGAATAAAATTCCAAACTTGTGGAAGGTGATCTGAGATGAATCCAGTAGTTTACAGGAGTGTTTATATTAGACGTTTCCCGCTCTCAAGATTTTATTGATCAATTTACTCCAACTTCTGATCAAAAAATTACAGAATCTTCATAGGTGCGGAACTACACGAATAAATTCCAAATTCCAAAAGGATGCACACCGATCTACTTGAAACGGATTCTTCTTGATATCCTCACAAGTTGAGAGTGTTGGCGATTTTATTCGCGTCTTTCCACGATGTTGTAAAATGGAGAGAACCGATGAACACGCAGATTCCAGCCAAAAAAAATTTAATCTTCTTAAGTATGCTGCTTGATAAAGTCTCTTGCTAAGTAGCTTTATAATTCATTTCCGTACAAATCCGCTTTAATTCGTCCTCCAGATGCAAAATACTGATCTGTGTGTATTAAAAACAGGCCATAATGACTGACTAAAATCTGAAAGCCATCATATCATGTTTAGTCAAGCTTATTTGAGCTGTCTTCTTCCTTCAGACTTTATCCCGGGTTCTTAGCGATTTTATTGCCACATTTCAGGCGTAAACACGTTTCGACATGAATGAGCTACAGACGATTGCAGCATGATTTCAAATCTGTAATGTGCTTAAGAGCGGAAGTAAAAGTGGAGATGGAAGAGAATCACAGAGGAGTCAGACAGTGTTTGAAGATACAAGTTTCCACAATGTCTTCTTTCCAGTTAAGCATTGCAGCAAAGCACCACTCCGCAACATGTACAGTAGGAGTTGGGTGGATCAGTTCGTGTTGTATTTGTGATCATAATTAGATTCCGACGGTAGAGTTGAAAGGAGATTCAATGCAGATATATGATACAATGCTGTTTGTTCAGGGCACTCGACACCAGAGCTACCCAGGTTTCTTGTATTCGGCTGGTGCCTATCATCAGTGGAACTGAAACAAGATTGTCATCTTTTGTTGAATATCTGGCGTCACTTTTAGCACACTTCAACATGTGGGAGGGTTTAGTCAGGTGTAGACCCGACTTTAGCGTTTATTATGCAGGGGAATCGAAGTATACGAAACTTAGTATTACTACTCCGAACCTAAAGAGTGGAACATCAACAACGGTGGAGTGAGAGTCTTACGCTCTACCCATCGAGTTATCCAAGTGATTTAAACTGTTCTAGAAATAGATTTGGCGATTAAGCTATTGTTTATCTGCCCCGTTTAGGAAGTGTTTTCCTTAAATATCTATAGCTTTGTCAGAAAACACACAAATAGCCACCTTATCCCCCACTCCCTCCCTTCTTAACCAACTCACACAAAGATCGTCAACCCTCGGAAAGTCGTGTTTACGTCTCAAACACTGCACGGAATGAGTATCTTCGGTCGCCTGACGAGGCGATCACCACACCACACACGCCGCCTGACGACGAGGAGGTGCTGCGATTCATGCCACATACAACCACGTAGCGTAAGCGGGAAGTCGAGAAGGCCAGCTAGTCCAAGTAGCTGACTTTTTCAGATGACGGCTGTTCCTGAGGGCCTAAGAACCAGATGACCGTCCCATGTGGGCGAGGGTGTCGAGCATGCACGGACGGTCGGTTACTAAGGGTCACGGGGGCATCTTAAACCCGAAGCGGATTTTTTCTACACCAGGGAGGGTGTGCGATAACCATTCCCGAGTGTGCGATAACCATGCACCAGGTTCCAAGCAGACTATGACAACCACCACAGGACTCCACGGGACACCGAGTCGGTCATAGGGCGTGCCCCGGACACAACCCGTGCTCTTGCGTAGCCAATCGCGCAAGCTCAGCACGACGCTTACACCACAGACAGCTTCATCGACAAACCCCATTCAGTGTCTCTCTTCGCGTCCCAAGAGGGGATCTCGACCAGCAACCGAGACGAAGCCGTCTAGCGTCACTCGCGAATTCAGCGGAAAAAGTTTCGTGAGCAACAACAACCACCGAAGGTCGACAAGCTATGCTAGGAGGAAGGGGCAGAAGGGAGCTCTTGGTGGTGGAAGGGAGGAGTCGTGAGGGGTATGGGCGTGGCGACGCCGTACCCTCGACTTCATTCAACTTTGCTTCATTGCTTTCTTGCTTCATTGCTTCAGTTTTTCATCCGGCCTTTGCTTTCACTGCTCAGCTACCTCGCTACGACAATTGCTTCATTACTACAGCTTATCATACAACATTTCCTTTACTACTTGCTCATCTCGCTCCAACGATATTGCTTCTCATTCGGCTTTGCTTGACCTACTAACTCAGGCTTCTACCACTACAGCTTCTTTTCTCTTTCCTTTGTTGGGATCTGAAGAAGGATGGTGTTGTGTGTCTCTGGCGGTGTCTAATTAAGGGACTCCGGCTTTCTCATTAACCCGTGTTAAGCCCTGTTTACGGCTTGCGGTAAACGGGATGTCCACGATCACTGCGTGCGGTGACGCGGACTTGAAGGTTGGGCATCGACGGAGCCACACAACTCTTGTATTCGGACGATCCGAGTCGGCTCCATCCGGAGTCGATGGCTGCCCAGATGAGATTACTCTCACGCGGCTAGCTTCGAAACACCAGCAGCCCTCAGCCTTTGGTTGTTGGTGTAGGCAGCCACTAGCCGTGATCCCTTTCGCGATTTAGTTAGCTTTTAAATTTATTGACTTGTAGAGTCGAGCACTGTTGTTGTATTGTAGATGGGAAGGAGTACTGTAGGAACTGGTAAGAGTACACGGTCGGTGCTGTTAGGGGGGAGCTGTGATATCTCTTTACAACCCCACAAGTACTTGTAGTCCTGTCTTACGCTGATCAGATCAGGACGGCCATACTAATCCCCGCTGACTCAGGGGAGTCCTGATTAACCTACTATATGGAAATCTCAACTAGCCCTGTTTACAGGTATAAGAGATGCCTTACGAACAAGTGCTCTTAAGTGAATGAATGGGGGAAAAAACAGACTCAGAGTGTACATAATGACTACTGTACATGTTCCGGATTATCACTCAGAGAAGTGGCAGACATGGACGTCATAAGCTGTGATGTCCAGCATGTAGTTGGCTTGCACCAAGCAGTTTTGTTGTGCACTCCGTACGTATAGTTCTGTACATCTCGCTGTGACAAGACGCGCTAAATATGCACAACTACTGTGCGCTCCTCTCGTACAGCATGCGCCCACGCACCACGCACTCAAATGCACGGTCATGGTCATAATCCGGACTTACTATAAACGTTAAAATGTGGGCCGAAATATTCGCAAAGACAATGTGGTGCATCGAGATCGCTAGTAAGATGTCCTCGAGAAGTTTACGCGTGTTAGGACGCCCCATCTGCAACTCTGACTCTTTCATTTACGTTTCTTAGCCGCTTCAAACCCCGTTCGAATTTGCCCTAATCCACAAGTCATTTCATGCATGCGCGTGTATGCATCGTGGAGTGAGCACAGCACCATACGATACACCTCCGATTAGTGACAACTGATTTCGGTTAGCCCACGATAGCCGATTTTTTCGACCGATAATCCTTTCCTTCAAATCTGATCACGCTATTTACCAACCTCTTACTATTTTCGCTACCTTTTACTCAATTCTCGCCAATTTTCACGCCGGAATACTTGCAACCCCAACCATGGTCTACAGACAACTAGATCAAGGAAGAACTTCGTTCCAAACCATCAAAATGGAGCCCAGAGCCAGTGGAGAGAAACTGTCCACAAGGTTTCATTTCGAATCGAAAACGCGGGCCATCTTCTCGGGAGACTCGGCTGGTGCCTTCATGTATGCAAACTACAAGGGAAGACACGATCTCTGGCAGCAACTGTTGGATGAAGAGCCCTATGACTTTGATAGTCCGACCTTGGACGTGGCTTCGGGCTCAGGGGTATCTCTGATGAAGGTGTGTGCTCAAAAACGGGCTCGAAAGGACAAAAATCAGCCTGTTTCGAACGTCTATGCGATCGATAACTATTCCAAGGACAAGGAGCGTAAATCGCGCATGAAGAAGATTATCAACAACATCCGGTGTGAGGATTACATCGATCTAGTTACTCTCAACTCTGCAGATTTGACCCAGTTACCGTACGAGTCGGACGTCTTCTCCCTGGTTACTTCTCCTTGGGCGTTCAAATCATACGATAAAGTCACTCAACGACAAATACTGAGAGAAATGGCCAGGGTGTGCAAACCAGGAGGCTACATCATCATTACTGACCTGAAGCTGAGCTCAAAGGGACCCCTGGAACAATGGATACAAGACATGGGATGGGAAGAGGTGAACAAGAAAGGTGCAGGGCCCTGTGGATGGTTTGGATACTGGTCCACGGAGTGCTACAAATTTCAAAAGCCATATGATGACGACGACAGACACTCGGTCGTCACGTCCACCACAACATCAACCGTACCACCAAGCTTGGTCTATGATACAGATACGAGTTCTTCTATCTTTAGAGGCGATACCGACAGAAGCAGCTTGTTTACAGAAAGTGACGCAGACACCATTCATGTGTCCATTAGATAGGTAGGGCAACAGTGGGTACTTATATTCATGTATATATAATTTTGGTGTAATGAATCAAAACATGCCGTTAGGAGCTCTTAACGAGTTTACTGTTTGTGCCCGTAGCTCACAGATTAAAGGCCAAGGAGAGCGGTGTTTGGTTTGCAGTGCATAATTGGTTCAGGCAGCAGGGTGAGTACGGGGACTTCATCTAGTTACTTGGATATTTGTAGAACCAGTGCGCCGACAATTGAGAATGTTGTAGCACAATAGCGCAGCGACCCTATCCGCTTGATACGTCCTGCATATGAAGCAGGATATAGGCAAGAATATGGACTCAATTTTGATAGACAGATTTATTTGACTTAACAAGGTGGTCATTATTGCCTTGAGAGCGTGAACTGACACTAAGGGAGCCCCACGAGTACTTGTATATGCGAAGATATTAACAGACTTGACATGAGTCATCTTTTTCTGCAGAGCCATATGTCTTTCTTGTTCATCCATCAACCTAGAAACAACGCTAGTATGTGCATCTTAAATAACAGTCACAACAGTGCGTCTTCAAGAATGCTCCATAGAGGCCAATACAAGATTATTTCTGTTTAATTCTAGCTGGAAATATTATATTGCCCAACATCTACATGTATCGTTCTTTAAATCCTCTGGAATCGTCCAATTTAACGCGGGATTACATAATCTACAGTCACATATTATTAAAACTTTAAGCTTCAGAAACATCGTCCTGGGCTTGTAGTGTAGTGGCTATCGCGTCCGTTTCGCATACGGAAGGTCTCCGGTTCGACTCCGGACTGGTCCATTTCTTTTTGGTTCTCTTTGTCATTTTAAGGTTTTATTTAGAGTGTTTTTTGCGACGCCCAGTTCAATCCTCGTCAGTGACACACTTGGGATTAGGTTGGCCACCTATCTCTATCATCTGCACACTGCAACTCATCACCAAATACCGCAAAAAATGTCGTATCAACACGCCAACGACGATCTTTTGGATGTCGACGACGACTTCATCATTGAAGACGACACTCCCAGCACCAACAATGCCCAAAACACCACCTCTGTGGGAAGCGAACAGCTCGTCACCCGACGATTTATGGGTGGAGATACTCTAGATGAGCCGGTGCTTCGAACTCTTGGCCGAGATCTGCGGGGAGTTGGTAACCGACTCAAAGAGGTGGTTTGGCCCGGCTCCTTGTCCGGCTTCATCAACCCTGTCGATAACTCCTCTCAATTGATCAAGGAATGGGACTTGTGGGGACCTCTGGTGTTCTGCCTGGTTCTGGCACTCAGCTTGGGCTGGGGCAATGGAGAGGCGTTTTCTGGCGTCTTTGCCATCACGTGGATGGGCCAGATTCTTGTCACCCTCAACATCAAGCTGCTTGGAGGCAACATTTCGTTTTTCCGAGGCCTGTGCATTGTGGGATACTCGCTGTTCCCGGTGGTTCTGGGTTCTGTGGTTGAGATCTTCATTCCCTGGATCTGGTTGTCCGTGCCCGTGGTCATTTTGAACGTTGCCTGGGCTCTGTGGTCGGCCAACAACTCTCTGAAGCACTCGGGTGTGCTCCCTGGACGAAGCATTTTGGCTTCTTACCCCGTGGGCCTCTTCTTTGTGTCCCTTGGATGGCTGTGTATTTTGAGATAACAATAGGCAGACGGAGAATCTGCTGAAGATGGAGTGGGAGGATGACAACTACCGACGACGAAATAGAGAGATCTATAACTAATGAATTACGACGGATGATCAATCAAAGGGCGGTGTAAAAGGGACGGTGTGGAAGGAGGGGTACGGCACATACGAAAGAATGATAGTCTTGGAGTATCGTTACAAACATCAGTCTTTGTATATAGCTGGCGATCAATTGTAGCTGTACAAGCTACGGTTACATCAAGTATGGCTATATGGCCTCATAGACGACACTGGGCGTTCAATAGACCACTCCCCACTATTGAAAGAGCAGTCCAGTCATGAACAACGAATACTTGACCGAAGAAATCAGACGTCACGTGACTGACACAGCCGTCCTATTCCTCTCACATGCATCAACCCCCGCCACCGCCACTTACTTACATAATCAAACTCTAATGAGCTCCACCGAAGTGGCACATCTCCGCTGCACCGGAATTTGTGTTTAGGCCGACTCGCTATACAAATTTTGAAGATGAACATTCGAAGCATTTCCCGGGGTCTTTTGCACGTTTCCCGGGCCACCGGCATGCGTGGGACCGCTCACATGACCCGATTCGCGTTCCCCACGCCCGCTTATGTCTCTTCGTCACGACTTGCCTCTGTCCGATCCTTTTCGGGCACCTCCAAGAAGATGGAGAGAAGTGTTGGCAACGTCAATGCGAAGACCGAGGGCCAGCAGGAGAACCAGGGCGGTGACAAGGAGGGAGGCAAGGAAGGCGATAAGAAAAAGGCCACCGGAATTAAGGCTCTCGTTCAAAAGTACGGATGGGTCGCATTGGGAGTCTACCTGTCTCTTTCCACCATCGATCTGCCCATCTGTTGGCTCGGAGTTCACTCCGTCGGTCTCGACAAGGTCGTGGAGTGGCAGGCTTATCTCAAGGAGCTGGTTGGATGGAAGACGACCCCCAAGGAGGAACTCAACCAGGACGACGCCGAGGGCAGCGAGATTGCCAACACTGTTACCGGAGCTCTGGCAATGGTTACTCCCGATTTGGAGGCTACTGTCGAGGAGCAAAAGGTGGACGAGAAGCTGCCCGAGGCATCTGCCAACGAGTCCTACTGGTTCTCCAAGCAGATGTGGGCCGAGTTTGCTGTTGCTTACGCGATTCACAAGTCGCTGATCTTCATCCGACTGCCTATCACTGCTGCCATTACGCCCTCCGTCGTGAAGATTCTCAAGCGATGGGGCTTTAACATTGGCAAGAAGAAGCCCGTTGGCCAATTTGGCGTCCCTCCTAGCCAGCGACAAAAGTGGTGGAGCTGGTGGTTTTAAGTCCTGCAGACGCGAACCTCAACCACAGCACTCCCTAACAAGAATATTGTATATAATGGCTCTGCCGAATAGATGTTAACCTATAGTGTTGATGAAGCCCCACTGCACCAGCTTGATAGCCGCAGGGACATTCTCATGGATTGAAAGCAATTCACTATATTTGCTTGATCGTTGCTACGCCAACTAGGATCGTTACTTTTTCTCGCGCAGAATCGGAGGCGTCGGGAAAGCTTTTGAAGGCAACCTTCCCGCTCGCGATGAATAAATCCAGTCAAAGCTGAGGTTTAATGGTGATAGCGTTAGTGGAAGAAGGCTGGGAGACTGTTGTATTTGTTGGGGCTAGCTGTCCCAATTGTTGGATCTCTTCGTGAAGTGTCAAGTAACGAATGTGGCCACTTGGCCGTTAAAAAGATAGCGGGAGTGTCCCCCAGGATCTCCAACCAACGAGAGAATCACGTGACACGAAGGCTGCGTGTGTCATAAACGGTGAAGACTTAAGCACCCCCGCCCTTGGGTCTTTCGTTCCTAGTGATGAGTACAGTACAGTACTGTATGCATGATTTTTGTTCAAGTATATAATGGAAAATAAACCGTACTGTACTTACATTGGTGAACAATGTTTCAACAGCAATGGGTCAAGGTGATAACAATTAATTCATTGAGACACAAAGTACGGATCTCGAGTATCACGTCGAGACAAATGTGTTTGCGCTACCTTCGTTATTCACTTCGTTGTTGCTGGAACAAAAAAGTTCGCTAAAGTTGTCCTTTCGCACATACAGTACTACTGATATTGACTGGTATTGAATAAACAGACTTTTCCCAACCCACACGTTGCCTAGAGCGCGGTACCAATCGATAGGTATCTTTACAATTCTGGTTTTGTAACTCGTTTAAGAAGAAAATCTCAAGTTGTTGGGCGGAATGACTGCTAATTGAATGGAATTGGATAGAACACAATGCGGAGAATCCTTTCTTCGAACATTAACCGACATCAATGTGATGCCATTTCCCATGTTTACCTTCACGGCCACTCCGGTTCATTACAACTCCTTAATTCTGCTGTCCCGGTCTGTGCTTCACTCGTGTCGAAACGTTAGTAAACCGGGAAAACTGCAATAAAATCGCTGAAAGCTCAGGACCAAATATGATGGAAGCAGGGACTCATGAAGAGTCTAGCTGTAGAGCCCACGATCACTTTAAGATTTTATTCAGACAGTATGACTGCTATTCATTACACACATATCAGTATTATTCATCTGGCGGTTGAATAATAGCTATATTCTGCTAAAAGGAATGGGCATTGGAAAGTCGCTAGCTGGAGTACGCTTGGGAGTAGCATTTTGGTGCAGATTGGAAATTTTTTTAGCTGTATTCTGCGCGTCAGACGGTTTGGTCGATTTTATATTGTGGTGGAAAGACGCGAATAAAACCACCCACACTCTCAACGAGTCAGCATGTATAGAAATGTTACTTTGAAGTAGATCAATTTGCTTCCTTTTGGAATTTGGAATTTATTCGTGCAGTTTCACACATATAAAGATTCTGCACTTTTGTCATCAAAAGTTGGGGTAACTCGATCAATAAAATCGTAAGAGCCGGAAACTCCTCATTGTTACATTCTTTTATACTGTTGGATTCCTCTTAGATTGCTCTCCGCAAGTTCATGATTTTATTCGCCTCAAAAACAGAACAGCTATCGTTTTTTACCTCTAGGAGTCTTTAGCCAGCAATACCACAGCGAGAAAGACACCTTGGAACACTCATACCTAATTATATCGGGCTTTGACTCTTGCAACATGTCTGTGCCTACTTTCATATCAGTTCGCCGCTTACTGAGATCGTGTTACCCAGAAGGGAAAAGAATGGCGGTTTTTAGTAAAACAGAGAAATAGTTGTCAATAAAATCGACACAAGAAGAAGGCTGTTTCAAGAAATAGTACCGACTATTTGTCACACTACCGTAATTCCCTTGGTGTCATAGCGATTTTATTGAGCTCGTAGTGTTCGAAACCGTATGTTTACGACTAATGGCCGAATTCAAGGGACACGAAGTTCCGCATGCCGTGAAAATGACAGATTTGAAAGTCTCAAGAGTTGATACTACTTAAGAGCATCAATTGTAGCAGGGTAGTCAGTTGGTAGTCCCATTATCTCGCAACGCGTCCAGAGTTCCAGTTATATATTTGCTGCACAGCTGTGGTGAGGTAAAAGATGTGGCGTGGCATCCTAGACCAGCGCAGACCGAAGGAAAGAGCTATCGGGTTGTCACAGAGGGAGAAGTGTCTTATGGGTTGGTGCATCGTGGTATTTCATGCCTCTGTTTCCCCGAAAAGAGAGGCTGGTTGTTTCCATGGTGACTGGACTCAGTCCGTTCAGGATCGCAGTGTAGGTAAACAGAAGACACAGGGGTGGAACCATGGGACGCGACAACACTACCGTGGGTATTTCGAAGTGAAATCTCGAAAGACAAGCGCTTTGCTGAGGTATCCATGACTGTGGGTATGTGAGATTCTTTGTAGTAGGTGCTGCCGTCCCCCTGACATGCCGTAAGTCGGTTTGCGGTAAATGAGGTATCATATTGTCATCCTTGGGCTCTGTTGAATAGCTTCTGACACTTATAGTGCCCTTAGGTAGATGGCATCATGGTGGATTGGTTAGATGGATTGATTGATGAGTGAAGTTACACAAAGTGGTGCTTGCATTATGCATAATGCACGTGACATAGTAGGTGTATCCAAACCTTATATGCTACTCACCAGTGCAGATTATGCATCGCAACTCGAATTCGCGGAGAAAAGCGCCGATTTCATAGCGTTTTTTTTTTTTGTTTTTTTTTATCCTTTCTCTCAAGAAGGGGACCTGGTTGTAAGTATGGCACTGGGCCATGGCTTTAGCAGTAAATAGCGTCTCGCTTAACCACCAGTTCTTGACAGATGAGAGTCACGTGACCTAACCATAATTGTCACCCAAAATCTCGCACGAAATGTAAGTCGACAGCCAAGTGTCAGTGCATGGAGTTGAGATGAGTTGAAGCTACCTCTCTGTCAACAATTAAAGCCTGCCAGTCCGAAGCCATGTCTATTCCGACAATGCCGCTTGTGTTGTCTGTCATCTCATATACGATGGGGACTATCTTTTCATGTCGTACAGTAGCTCGATGACACCTTCTGAACGACGTCAGCCGATTTTGAGTAACTTTTATTTAGATCTTAAAGACAAACAGAGGGGTCGGAAGCTGTAAAACGTCAACGACGGATTCCTGGATCGTTTATGATTTGTTCTGAATTCTACAGCTATTAATCCTGTATAATTCAAAATTAATAGCGCATAATTCACGCAATAATCACCGCTAAGGTGAATGCGGTGAAACCATAGACAAAATCTGACGCACTAGTTCTGAAACATTAGCGCATACCAGACCCCACAACCTGAGCCGTCAGCTACAAGCCCCGGTAGCTCGTTTGATCGTGTGACGTGCCAATAATTGCGCAAAAGGGGGTTTTGAATGAAAGAGGTTTACGTAGTGCGATCAGTCGCACGGTGATTGTTTTTGACACCACCTCAAAAATCCATAAACGATCGCATATCTCTCATGAATTGACGCTCAGTTAACCGCCCGACAATCGTAGATGCAATGTGAGGCTATATGTCGACCATTCAAAGTTGGGGGGCAAGTACTCGTAGTCGGGTTCAACCACACATAACACACACCTCGTTCCTTGGCTGAAAGGCTATCAAAAATATGTCTATTGAGATCAACGTTCGTGGAAAGTCATCACATGCTGTTAATTGGCATGCTATGGATACCTGATCGTGTGATCGAGAGAACAAAAGCGGACCTGCTCTCCTCTTTACCATCCATGCACAGCAGGTGGACTCGTACTGACCGTCCCGCATTCGGCCCCTCGGGTTCAATTCTCGGTTCCGCATTCTCGGCTGCAGGAGGTGTGCCTGGTGTCGGAGAAGGGGGCTAACTGTATGAACAGCTACCGTAGACTCGTAGGAAGTGACATAATTAGAAGCAGGGTAAATATAAAGCGGGACATCTTCCATACGGAGGTACATATTCTGTCAGTCACACTCCCCGTCACACTCCACCAAACACCTACACATACCACTTTCGACCGTCGGGATACAACCACCCAACACGGACAACAGGGTTGTGGTCAAGCTTCTTGTCCCACCTCCTCCACACAGAAACCGTTAAAGCCGTTATAGCCGAATGACGAGGAGAGCAAGTATTGAATCGAAAGAGAATGTTCACGTGACTCGAATTATTCAATTCCCAGAACTATCCCATCCATCGGCAGCTTATTCTTCACACTTCAAATCCCCTTCTCCATCCACCACACATCACCCCTTAAAGTTTACGACACGTAAAAATTGCCTCTACGCATCACCTGTTACGTGACACCCTCTCTCTCATACTCCCCAACACCACACACCGCACACCATCACCAACTCTACACGTCCACAATGGCCTGCGAAACACAGCTGTTGGAAAAGGAGTTTGGGCGGCTCACGTCGCCGGAGTACAAGTACAAGCAGAAGGTGCAGACCAGCGAACAAATCCGCCATGTCGAAGAAGAAGAGCCGGCTTACTACATGCTGCTGCTCACCTACCTGGGGTACCTGATTATGATTGTGTGTGGCCACGTGCAAGATTACTACGCCAAGGTGTTCCACCCCGAGACGGTGGCGGACTTCATGGCCAAGGACGGCTATGCGCCGCTCTTCTCCGACTTTGAGTCTTTCTACATTCGACGGCTGCAGAAGCGACTACGAGACTGTTTCGGACGAGTGGTGACCGGCGTCCCCGGACGATACATCACCGTGATGGACCGTATCTCCAATGACTACAACACCACCTACAAGTATCTCGGCACCACTACCGACTGTCTCAACCTGTCGTCC
Source organism: Yarrowia deformans (assembly GCA_900519085.1). NCBI lineage: Eukaryota > Fungi > Ascomycota > Dipodascomycetes > Dipodascales > Yarrowia > Yarrowia deformans. Next base: position 1,020,135 of record ULGY01000002.1, on the reverse strand, counting down.
TACAACTACCTGGGATTCGCCCAGTCTTCTGGCCAGTGCACAGACGCAGCCGAGGTCAGCATCAACACCGAGGGCGTGTCGTCTCTGGGAGCCCGAGCCGTCTCCGGCACTCTGGACGCGCACGTCAAGTGCGAGAAGCGAGTTGCCAAGTTTCTGGGCAAGGAGGACTCCCTGATCTACTCCATGGGCTACGGCACCAACGCCTCCGTTTTCTCGTCCCTTGTCGACAAGAACTGCCTGGTGCTGTCTGACGCGCTGAACCACGGATCCATCCGATACGGAGCCCGTCTGTCTGGCGCTGTCATCAAAATCTTCAAACACAATGACACTAAGGACCTGGAGCGGGTGCTGCGAGAACAGATTTCACAGGGCCAGCCCAAGACTCACCGACCCTGGAAAAAGATCCTGGTCGCCGTCGAGGGCCTGTACTCCATGGAGGGAACCATGACTGATCTGGCCACCATGTGCGATCTGCGAGACCGATACAAGTTCTACCTGTTTGTGGATGAGGCGCATTCCATCGGAGCCCTGGGCCCTCGAGGCCGAGGTATCTGCGACTACCTGGGTGTCGATCCTGAACGGGTTGATATTCTCATGGGAACTTTCACCAAGTCGTTTGGTGCCACAGGAGGGTACATTGCTGCGTCACATGAGCTGATCAACCACCTGCGGGTCAACAACATGGGCAATGTGTACGCCGAGTCCGTTTCGCCACCCGTGCTTGCACAGATCACAGCTTCTCTGCAGACGATTGACGGCGAGATTCGGCCTGGAGAGGGAGAGGAGCGATTGGAGCGAATTGCGTTCAACTCGCGGTATCTGCGTCTGGCGCTCAAGCGGCTGGGCTTCATTGTGTACGGCATTGACGACTCGCCCATCATTCCGGTTCTGCTGTACGTGCCAGCAAAAATGCCCGAAATGGGCCGAATTCTGCTGAAAATGGGCATTGCCGTGGTGGTGGTGGGATACCCCGCAACAGACATTGCGTCGTCACGAGCCCGATTTTGCATGAGTGCCGCGCTGACTAAGGAGGATCTGGACCGAATCATCAAGGTCATGTGGCAGCTCGGCAACATTCTGTCCTTCAAGTACGGTAAGGGCATGCCTGACGCCAACGGCAAGGTGCGACATTGGGAGCTCAGTGAGGTTCTAGCCTCGGGCGTGGAGGACTGTAAGAAGGATTGGTAAGATATAGTAAATGTGCATATAGTTAGCAGTAATAATACGTGTGCATGTGTTTGAGATGTGCCAGCTTAGGAGATAAAGGTCACTAGCTACGTAAACATGATGGTACTGTACTGAAGGCTACCAATTGTTAGTGTAGCCGTCCGAATCACTTCCTCTTCTAGGGAGCTGCGACTTCGGCTGCTGCTGGAGCTACCTGGACCAGCGACATGTCTTTGAACAGCTGGATCAGGAGTGTACGGTCAAATCCAGCCAGCATTTTCTCCGCCTCAGAGTCGTCTTCGCCGAGTCCTCCTATGTTGGAATGTAGGTATCGTGCACAACGTTTCTTGACTGCCTCGTTATCTGGCCTTCTTCCATGCCAGCAGAGCCATGTCATAAGTCAGAGCAGTTTTCTTGATGACCTGCATGGCTGTTATCAGCAGTTTAGGAAGATCGTACATCTGCGCAGTCACTAGCAGACCAGCTGCGTCTTCAAATGACACGCTGATTTGCTCGTCATAGAGTTGCGTGACGATGGCTGCTACCAATCGTTCGGAGTGGGGGAGTTAGAGAGTATGAGAGGACTTCTCAGCCATGTTTAACTCCAGCATCTTGTCGAGGAAAGGCCATTGGCTTGCCAGGACCTGAGAATGGACTTTGATCTCCTCATCGTCGTTGCATACAAGTGAGAAATCGAACACTGTCTGTTCGTGAGATCGTACTTAATCAGCAATCGGTTGTTGTACTCCATGTAGGGCGACTCTGCTCGAATGTTTTTGTTCAAGTATCCTGGTTGCACGTTCAAAATCGTCTTCACAGTCTGCCTGTTGTCAATGGAGCTCAGCAAGACGGGTGCTTCTGTGTCCACCGCTGTCAAGACCATTACCATTCCTCGTCCTACAGGCAGTAGCATAGCAGGGGTATTTGCAAACGTCAAAGCGGTGGAACACAATTGAGCCATCAAAGGCACGGTGGAACGCCAGCTTGTAAGACTTTGGTGCTTTCTGGATCAGAAAGAATGTACCGTAGTCCCGTAGCATCTGGAGATGCTAGCGCTCATCACCAGATCTCTGATTTCGTCATCTGACGCGATTCTATGTGCTGGTTGGGCAGTATCAATTGAGCCGGTGGCGGTATCTGTCATGGTAGTAGTTGGTTCGGTAGAGGGCTATCGTGGTGAAAGTTGTCGAGGTGTGGAGATGCTGATACCAAAACTATTAGTTTAACCCTATTAAGTGATACTACAATAGGGGGAAGTAAACGGTGCTAAATCTACCGGTAATGATGCTGGTAAGACTATTTATGTGGTCATGAACATATAAAAAATTAAGACTGCGGGTTCGAATTTCACGAAAGGGGTAACCATGATTTAGACAAAGGATTTTCGATTTGAAACAAATTCAAATAGACACACACTTATTCAAACTTATGCCTTGTCTTTGGAACTTCGCTTTCATTAAGCGTCATCTGCTTCACCTCCTCCCCGAAATTAGATCGCATCATTGACACATGAAACGAAGGTTGAAAAGAATGAAGGTTCCCGTGATAGTGGCTCTTTCGGTGCTTGAACGTAGTACCAAGTGAGTGAAAGAGATAGTGTTCGTTATGATGCTGTTCAAAAGACACGGGAAACGTCAACGGCTTTCCAGACACACGGATACATTTACTATTGAGGCTACCACGGACATTCTCACGACGTTACATTCCAAATGGAACCTTGGAGTTAGACACAACTGAATAAATTCTCAGAAAATCGAATAAAATCCTATAAATTAGGAGGGCTGGAGTTGATGTATATCAAAGCTGTTATGGTCTACTATAATTCATTTATATTGCCCACCACCCTCACTTTCAACGTCACCTCTCAATCTCTTCCAAATGCACCTAATAATAGAACTGCATGTATGTACACTCGGATTTACATACAGCTACATGCAAATCATACAGTGAATGAAGATACTATACAAACGAGGGATTATCAAGTAGTGGTATTTGATGGGGGTGAGAGACTTTAACGGTGAGTCATCTTTTTAATGTGAAAGCGGACTAACCAACCACACCCCTAATCACCCCTAATCACCCTTCGTGACCACTTGCCTATAATTGACACGTTATGCATTATCAGATCTGGGGTAAAGTGCGACATGGCTTACGGTTTCGTAAGAAAGGTATTTGCATCTTGGTACACAAACGACGTCGAAAAGGCATATATAGTCCGGTTTTCCGTTCCCAGAAGTTCAGTCTTGCCTGTTTTTCACTCTTCACATCGCCCTCGATGTTCCCACAACTTGGCGATAGTTGTATATGTGTGCACTGTGCCACAAGGCGGAGCTAAACCTAATAACCACGACCAGCGGTGTAACAAACCACACATTCGAGCTCAACCGCACACAGTTGTACCCATGCGATACACCAACCTAGAAGAGCTGGGGAAGGCCGCAAGGCAGGCGACGGGTGCCGTGTCGGGCTTCAAGCCCAAGCGCATGGTGGATCTGGCGCTGTCACAGATCGAGCAGTACAAACAGATGTTGGAGATGGACCTGGAGCTCGCGGCCTATCACATTTTCCAGGCCCGTGAGATTCTGTTTGTGTGCATTCCTCGCCACCCGGATTACGATAAGTTCCAGGCCAAGAAGGGCCCCTTTCACCAGACGTATGTGGAGCTGTGTGACCTGGCAGAAACGGACCGAAGGGTTCTCGAACTCATCTCCACCGTCAAGGGCAAGTATGTGCGCGAGAAGACGAGTGGCGTACGACGGCAGTCCAACGACGACCTGTTGCAATCCATCGACGACACCATTCGAGGCTTTTCGCACCTCGACGTTCAGCAACAACAACCTGCGCAAGCAGAAACCGATCCACTGAAAGACAAGTTGGAAAAGCTACGTGGTAGGAGCCCCGAGGTGCAGCGGGCTACTTTGGCCACCAACGGCATTGGCAACGGCAGCGGCAACGGCAACGGCAGCGCAACTAAAAACGGCAGTGTGATGCCCCCGCCCAAAACATCGCCACCACCCGTGCCAGTTCCTCAAACAGGAGGCTACGTGCGCCAGTCATACGTGGGTCCTGCATCAGTGCCCTCGCCACCACCTCATTCAGTTACACCGCCCACGCCACCTCGTCACACAATCACGCTGAAAGCCCAGCAGCTGATCTCGTATCTCGGACACGCCCCTGAGACACTGCTGCTACTCGACATTCGACCCAGAGCTGAGTTCCAAAAATGCCATATTGCCGCTCCCAACGTGGTGTGTGTGGAGCCGCATTTGCTGGAGACTGACATGACGGACGAACAGGTGGAGGAGAAGATGCTTGCGGCGCTGACAACGGAGGAGTTTGAACGGTTCATGGCGCGATCTGCGTTCGAGATTGTGGTCTTCTATGATCAGAACAGTACATCGTACCAGACCCGGCCGCTCAAGATCCTGCTAAAGGCGCTTTACAGCCAGGCATTCAAACGGCCTTTACAACGGCCTCCCTGTCTGCTAGTCGGTGGCCTGGACGAGTGGAGACATTCTGGCGCGCCCACCTCATTTGTTGACACTCGATCGCCTCTACAACAACGAGCAGAGCTGGCACGAACGCAGACTGATCCCACACCTATGGCTTCCTACGACCCTACACGAGTATACTCTCATCCTTACGCCAGCAACTACGCCAGCTATGCATATGGTCCTAACCAGTCTACGACGTCCTTCTCGACACCCACACCCCCTCCTCAACCTACTACGCCTCCACCCAAACCCCCATCTGCGACATCGTCTTCATCGTCTCTGAACCTGCCACAATCAATGGCTCTTTCATCATCCACCTCGTTGCCGGATCCCAACTCGTACAAAAACCAAATGTACTCGTGCCATCCGTATCTCAACGAGCCCTTACCTGAGTCCAGACACCACACGCACGGTGTTTCACAACCGGCTCAGGCTGCTCGGTCTTCGCATGGCTACTATTCTCATGCCTTGCCCCAACTCTCAGTAAACACGGCCTCTTCGCCGATCAAGCAGCCGCCCAGTGCTTACTCGCCTAAAGAAAAGCATAATGGCGAGTTCCCCACATACAAGAGTGTGCGTCAGCCTGTCCCGCAGTCACCCTACCCGCCGCATTTGGCGCCCATGTCCGGATCTCCTCCTCCCATGTCTCTGACCTTTTCGACAGGTCTCAAGAACCTCGGCAACACCTGCTACATCAACTGTATCATTCAGTGTCTGGCTACATCTCAGCTGACCAAGATCATCATCAACCAGGCTTACAAACACCGGGTGAACATGAAGTCCAAGTTGGGATACAAGGGAGCTTTGATTGCCAAGTACGCCGATCTGGTGCAGGCTCTGGTGGCCAACGCGTACCCCTACTTGGTCCCCACTTCCTTCAAAGGCATCATTGCACATGTGAACTCTCAGTTCAGTGGGATGGAGCAGCACGACTGTCAGGAGTTTCTCACTTTCATCCTCGATGGCCTGCATGAGGAGCTCAACTCTGTGGGCGATGGCCAGTACAAGCCTCGCGAGCTGACGGAGAGCGAGGAGAAGCGGCGGGAGGAAATGAGCGTACGAATCGTCTCGTCTTTGGAGTGGGAGCGGTACCTCAAGTCTGCGTCTTCATTCATTGTTGATGAGTTCCAGGGCCAGTACCAGTCCAAACTCCAGTGCACAGCTTGCAAGATGACGTCGACAACCTACACTGCATTCTCGTCGCTCACTCTGCCCATCCCCAAGTATGCGGGGGCCACTCTCCCAACGCTGTATGACTGCTTCAATCAGTTTACGCAGCCGGAATTGTTGGAGGGCGAGAACATGTGGCACTGCCCCACATGCAAAAAGCCGCGGCCCACAATCAAGTCGATGAAGATTTCACGACTTCCCGAAACCCTCGTTATCCATCTCAAGCGATTCGATCATTCCCGAGGCTTCGGAGACAAGCTGAACACGTTTGTGACGTATCCTTTGGAGATGGATCTCACTCGTTACTGGCCCCCACCTACTCCCGAGGACGAGCCGTTCTTGAAAAAGCTGCTTCCTCGTGGCCAGACGGCTCCTTTCCGGTACTCACTTTTTGGAGTGGCCAACCATTACGGAACGCTGCGTGGAGGGCATTACACGTCGTTCTGCAAGCGTGGCAAGCTTGGGTGGTGTTACTTTGACGACACGGTGGTGAACCGAAACGTCAACGAGCGTGCTGTGGTCAACAAGAACGCCTATGTTTTGTTTTACCAGCGTCGGCACAATCCTTAAACAGAGACACCTACAAGGGAGTAGAAACGCATCTTGAAAATATGCATATAGCTATTTATATAACGAATTATGACTGCATGAATTACAAGTAAATGGAGAGGTGGATAGTTCGCTTACAAGAACCACCAGTAGGCTGGTGTTTGCCTCACCTCTATACTTCGGAGATAAGCGTACAATGTAGCTGTTTATGTTCACAGACGATGGCTATTGTCAATAGTTGATCTGTGTTACAATATATATGCAAGCGGATTTTGCCACTGCTTCAACTGTTTTTAGCCCCTCCCGGTTGCAGTCAGGTTTTGATAAGGGCATTGTTTGATTTGGTGATGCCGGCAGTCTGATACTACGCCATACTAGCGCATAGTGGTGTATTAACCGGTGTAGATGCTTGGATAGAGAGTAAAAAAGTGCCAGTACAAAAAGGGGAGTCTTGAAATATTATTTTTTCTATCTACTTAACTTGTGTCCTCTGATCGCTCTGTGTATGTGATATCTCCGATATTCTGACCAGTGCGACCGACAAATAAAGTTGTCCAGGCTGGCTAGATGGAGATAGCAATTTGGGAGGTGAGATGACGAGAGGTGTGTGAGATATGGAGTGGAGTCAATAAGAGTAGAAGAGATGGGATTTTGGTCGGGGTGAGTCAATTGGGGTATTTGGAATCATGTGGCCAAATTGGTAAGGTGGTTTGATAGCCATGTCATACAAATAAGCACGGTTGCAACCTCCCTCCCCAGCCTGCTTACTAATAAACTCCCGCATACATGGCTCTCGACAATGCATGACACCCATCCTCCATCCACACCACTGAGCGAATATGAGCGAACAACCAATTGTGCTAGATCAAGGAACCGGCTTTGTGAAAATCGGCTACGGCGGCACCAACTTCCCCGAACACACCTTCCCCTCCATGGTGGGTCGGCCCATTCTGCGGGCTGAAGAGCGGGCCACAGACACATACGGCGACGTGGCCATCAAGGACATTATGTGTGGAGACGAGGCTGCGGCGGCCCGAAACATGCTGCAGATCTCGTACCCGATGGAGAACGGAGTGATTCGAAACTGGGAGGATATGGGTCATCTGTGGAACCACTCGTTTTACGACAAGATGCAGATTGACACCCGGGGACGAAAGGTGCTGCTTACCGAGCCTCCCATGAACCCGCTCAAGAACCGAGAAAAGATGTGCGAAATCATGTTTGAGCACTACGGCTTCAACGGCGTTTACGTTGCCATCCAGGCCGTGCTGGCTCTGTACGCACAGGGTCTGTCTTCAGGAGTGGTGGTGGACTCTGGAGATGGAGTCACCCACGTGGTGCCCGTCTACGAATCTGTCGTGCTCAACCACTTGACCAGACGTCTGGATGTCGCTGGCCGAGACGTCACCCGTCAGCTGATTGCTCTGCTGCTGCGACGAGGATACGCCTTCAACCGAACCGCCGACTTTGAGACCGTGCGACAAATCAAGGAAAAGTTCTGCTACGTTTCCTACGACCTGGATCTCGACACAAAGCTGGCCAATGAAACCACCGCGCTTGTCGACACCTACGAGCTGCCCGACGGACGAACCATCAAGCTCGGATCCGAGCGATTCGAGGCTCCCGAGTGTCTGTTCCAGCCCCATCTCGTGGACTCGGAACAGCCCGGAATTGCGGAGACGCTTTTCAACACCATCCAGGCCGCCGACATTGACGTGCGATCGTCGCTGTACAAGGCCATTGTGCTCTCCGGAGGATCTTCCATGTACCCCGGTCTGCCATCTCGAATGGAGAAGGAGCTCAAGCAGCTGTGGCTTACCCGGGTGCTCAACGGCGACCCCACCCGACTCAACAACTTCAAGGTCAAGATTGAGGATCCTCCTAGACGACGACACATGGTTTTCCTTGGAGGTGCTGTGCTTGCTAACATTATGCATGACAAGGAGCACATGTGGATCTCCAAGCAGGAGTGGGAGGAGCAGGGCCCCGCATGCTTGGCCAAGCTGGGTCCTAGATAAGCTGTTGTGCGTGCTGTGCAACATACGATAGCAGTGGCTCACAAGTACAGACCCCGTATCAGCAGTATCAATCTAACACTGCTGGTAGAAGGAATTATGTATGTTATATGATGAAACGATTTGTAACTGGTAGGAGTGAGGAGGGAAGATGTAGTAAGCTGTACAAGTTGCATCTGTCCATAAAAGTATGTTCAGCAAGTACTGTACAACACAAATACAATTACAGTAACATAGATCCCTGTCTATTGAAGCGTTGATAGTTACATGATGTGTCTTATTGCGTCATCTACTAGTACATCTCAATCGGGGTTGTAAAATCATCAAGTCATCATATTGTCTATTTCATTAATCATTACTGTTCCTTCGAAAGCAGAACCAGTTGTACTAAGCCCACTTTCCAATAAGGGACATACAAATCATGCCAGCCACAAGACCGGCCATGGCGAAGCAAACGCGCTTTCTGGGAGCAAAGGAGAGGTCTCCAAACAGCCAATCGAAAGCCAGCATTTCCACGAGACCGGCCCACATCAGAACACCGGCTGACAGGGCTGAAATGGTACCAATGGCCCAGATTGTGGCAGGATCGTTGGAGTTCATGGAGTCCATCACACCGAGACCAATAGCCATACCGATGGGGGTGATGATGGTGAAGTAGGTACACATGCTGAGCTTGAAAAAGAGCGAGGAGTCTTTGAGACCTGCAATTCGAGATCCCAGACCGATTCCTTCAAAGGTCTGATGGAACAGAATGGCAATAAACAGAGCAATGAATCCGTCTTCTGAAGCGATGGTCACAGCCACGCCGACCAGAGCAGAGTGGAAAATGATACCGCCCTCCATGATGATGACGGAGATCTTGTCAGTGGGGTCAATTAGAGCCGCCGAGTGAGCCGCACAGCCCATATTGGCTGCTCCAGACATGTCTAGCTGAGTCTCAATCACATCCACGGTTTCGTCTTTGGACTCGCACTGGGTTTCCTTGGAGGTATCGTCCATTTCCGAGTCACTGGAGTGGGAGTGCTTCTTTCGGTCCTTTCGGGCTCTTAGCCATCGGGCAGAGCCGTATTCAAGCACAAAGGCAATGAAAGTACCGGCCAAAACAAGAGACATGGCTGTGGGATCGTAGTCGAGTTCTCCAATGCACTCGTTGGTGAAGTCTTCCTGACTTTCGGCAGCCAGATGCACATAGGCGGTACTCAGAACCACACCGGTTCCAAACTGTTTGACAAATGTCATGGGGAGGGACTGAAGGTCGATTTTGAAAACAGAGGTCGCCAGAACGGGAGGGAAGACTCCAAGAGCTGAAGTCGCCAGAACGGCGAACAGAGCGCCGATTCGAATGGGCTTTTTGAGGTTTCGGGGCTCAAACGAGCAGTCCAGTTCTTCGTTGCTGTTTCTGTCTCCACCTGAAAAACTCGACGTGGCTTGAGAACGGGTTTCGAGCTGTTTTCCTAGCAAAAGATTGTTTAGTGACGAAGCAAGAACTTCAATGTCTTTGTTTTTGAACTCTTCCAGACATGCTCTCTTAGTTCCAGACTCATTAACGGCACACAAGAGTCGGGTTCGGTCGACTTTGAGAATTTCTCTGATGTGCAGTGTCTCACTGGAGTTGATCAGAGGTTCGATGGAGTGCACGTTGATGGGATTGAAGGCGGTGGCCACTGCCGAGGCTAGCAGTGTTGCGGAGCAGAGAATGTTGGCGAGTTGCATCTTCTTCTTCTTCTTCTTGGTTTATCTCAACACACAATATAGATCGATAGAGAAAGAGATCTGATAGATAGCGGCCGGAAGCTGGTTATATAATGAGGTGATTGAGCAATTTCATATCTGATAAAAAAGAAAAATGGCCCGCGTGAGGAAAAAACTGGCATATCGCAAAATTGAACCGAAACAGATCCGTTTCTTTGTTCGACCCGGGGGTCTCTCGACTTTACGCGCAACGGCCTCCTTTTCTTGGAAAAACCTAAATATACTTGGGATTAGTGGGAACCATAGTTCAATCGATTAAAGTGTCGTAACCGCAGTATAACCTATGTGAGGCCGACGGGAATGATAAGAAACTGATTATGACACTTTTGACTGGTCTAAAAACAGGATGTTTTCCAGGCTCGACACGGCTCCCGAAACAACCACCAAGGTCGCTGCACACCTGCTCATTTTGCTCTGCATGGAGGCGTACTAGTGAGCAGATTAAGGAGATGTTGGGAGGTGTCATTTGAGAAAGGGAGTTGTATTGGGACGAGGATCGATGAGAAAATTGCGAAAGTGGTACAACCAGACTCGGTGAGATCTTGCGCGTAAATTGGAGCTAGTTATAATCCATTTAAAATTCCTCTAACACCTTAGGAACACCCCACATTTCGTTGCTCTCTATGCATATGCAAGTGAGTCTATCTTCGTACTAGCCACAACGCCACATTCACCAGCCACAGCCGGAACGTGTCTTGTGACATGTGCAATGTGTGGCACATGCGTAACCATGCCGGTTTTGTCTGACATGTTCTTGATAACCGAACTGCTGAGAACGTCTCACACGTAAATCGCTTTCAGCGCGCTTGCCATTTATCTCCACATGAACAGTATGTGATACGGCTGGGTCCTTCTTTGTTGTGTAATTATTTGGGTCTGTAGCCGCCGTCTCTTCAACAGCAGTCGTATTTCCGAAAGTATCCGAATTTTTTTCTTGGCTCCAGACTGACGAAATATGTAGAGAAAACGCAGTTAGATGAGATGTGGTAGGTATATTGGACAGTGTGTAGAGATGGATTGGATATGGTGGTGTCGCGTCCCCCGAAACTGACAGCAATAAACATGTTAGAAATAGTCGCATAACTGGTGGTAACAGGAATTCTACTTGGTCTTGTATGAAGAGAATTATCATCATCTCCGTCTTTAGTGGCCCACCTTTCGGCAGCTGAGTATGTTTCATCACCTCCCTTTGTCCACGATATCCAGATTGATAAGACATTGGCGTTGTAGGGGGTTGAGGGCATGAGCGTCGTGAATGTGAAAAAGGGGATATATACACGTTGAAAGGCCATGCTCTTGCCCTTGCTACTTGTAACCTATGTCATCGATAGATCCAGAGATGATATGCCCCTTTCTTTAGAATGGATCAATCCAGAGCTTCTATATCAACCATTGAGATCAATCAATCAACATAATGCTCACTTTTGAGCAGATAAACCCCCGGCGGAATATTAGATGCCCAGACTTGAGATTGGATCAAATTGATTGAGCAAATAACTCCAGATTGACTCGCGATCGTGACTGTCCAAACTGGTGGATCTGCGCTGTTGTTGAAAGATGCCGCTTTTCACATTATCGTGCCAAGAGGCCAAGAGCCAAGAAAGCCAACACAGGGCTATAGGGCCCACAGTGGAGAGCTTTTGAGAAGGCAGAATCTCGACAGAGATTGTTTCCCGAGAATGAATGAGGCTCCTATCGTGTAATAAACAACTTAAACCTTTCCTGGTTCTCATAGCTGTGTTCTTCACATGGGTTTCACAGAAAGGTGACTTTCACGCGGGGGTGGAGAATGAAGAACAGGGAATTGTTACAAACAGATATAGGGAATCGGTTGAAGGTGATGAGAGTGATATGTTTTATCACTGATTTCAGTACTAGTAGCCACTCCTACCTTTGCGACGACGAACGGGCTACGATTCGCCGGTGTCCAAAGACATTCTGGATCTTCGAGTCCCACCCAAGCCTGAATATAGCGTGTGTGTTTTGTGAAATGTCGTACAGCAGCTGTGAGAAAAATTTAGAGACAAGCCTGACTCACTCTACTTGCAGTTGAACCTGGTTATCTCTGCTTAACCAAAACTTACGCAGGACTACTCAGAGTAACCTGAACAAGTTCTGATTTGCTCTGATTAGATCAGACTGACTTGGAATGATAGAGACTTAAACCTGGGCTATNAAAGACTTACTCCCAGTGTGAACTGAAAGATGTGGGCAGTTTCTACTCGGTCTTTGGAGAGGTCTGTGAGACCGATGAGACAAAAAAAAAAAAGGAATGTTTACCTCAAGTTTTACAACAAGGAGGAGAAGATGGTGCACACGGCTGAAGTGGTTCTATGTATGGCTCCGAGGCATCGTACCACTGTCTCTGTTGCTGTTACTCAGAACGTTTTCTTGTTCAAAGAATTCTTGGTCTCACTCGACAAAACATGGAGGTACTCCTGTTATCAGTTCGGTGACCAGGTGATGCTCGAAATGTCCGATTATCTCTGTGATCGAACCACGGCCCAAAAAACAGGACTGGCGCAAATCAAAGAAACTGCAGAACCGGATTTCACGTTGGAATGCGATGAAGAGCAGACGGCTGGGGTGCACAGATGCATCTTGGAAGGACTGTGGCCTTACTTTCAGGGAATGATGGGTTCGAATATGAAAGAGGTGGCAGAGAAAAGGATCAAGCTGTCCATGCCGAAATCCACCCTGGAAGCTCTACTGCGATACCTGTATGGAGAAAAGCTCAGCCTGGAATTCAATGACGCAGCCAACCTCATTGTCTATGCTCAGATGTACGAATTGACCGAGCTGCTTCTATCTGGCTACCGAAAGGGTCAAAACCGAAGGCATGAACTTTTCTCAGGCCATCACTCTCTGGAGAAAGAGCCTCGAAGCGCAGAATGAGAGTGTGAAGGAGTACGCATCGGAAAAGGTTGCCAAAATGATTCAGCAAGTGGAGGATTTTGATGGTGAGATGGAGCATCTGACAAAGACGGAACTGGTGAGTTTGTTTTCAGATGTAGCCAATAGGATGATGTAGTCCGAGGTCTATGAAGCACCACCTTGAAATATGATTTTACATCATTTATTTGTGATTTAAAAAAAGAGTCCACTTTTTTCATCGAAAATCCAATAAGTAAAATAGATAGTTATCTACAATCACCGAGGTAGTCTTCCAGTAAACCATCGAGTCGTGAAACGTCCAAAATCACCCCAAAATTCGCCGGATTTTTTTTTGATTCTAGGGAAATACATTTCAGCTACTTGAGGCCTATAATAATGCTAAACCCGCACGTCGGACTCGGATTTTTTTTTTTTTTTTTTTTTTTTTTTTTTTTTTTTTTTTTTTTTTTTTTGATTCTAGGGAAATACATTTTACTAAGCAGAATATGTCTCCGGGCAAACAGGGCCCCTTTCAGGGCACAAATTTCGGTCCCTTGGCCCAGTTGGTTAAGGCGTCGTGCTAATAGGAAATTAGTATCTTTGCAACGCGAAGATCAGCAGTTCGATCCTGCTAGGGACCATTACCTTTTGCCTCTCTGCTGAGAGGAACATCCTTTTTGCTACCAGTGCGTGTATATATATGTCAGCGATTTGTCTTGCACACTTTTTTTTGTTTCAATACATTCAGTACTTGCAGAAGGGCCCTAATTTTTTTTTCACTTTTTCGTTAGTTCGATCTTAGTTGTAGAGGGAAGGTAGCAAAAACTGGTACAGGTGTTAGTAATCGATGGAACGGCAAATGACATGGTTTTAATAGTTCAAGGAGACGTTGGCAAGCGATGAAACCAGAGAAATCACGTCGTCGACCACTCACCAAGGAAAGTAACACGTTTATCACCATTCCTTACCCAATTGTCGTGATGACAAAGAAACAAACTTTATCGTGCGCACCTAACACGAGTTTACGATGGTGTCTCTATCACCTACTTGTACTAGGGGATTGGAACACAACTGTCCTAGAAATCACTTCATCAGCTCATCAATCACTTCATCCCCATCCATACACTATATGATAATGTCTCCTGTCCCACTGCCCTAGTACTGTTTTGACGCCACCCAATAAGCTTTGTGACACGAAATCCCACGCGCCACCAGCTCTCATTAGTATTTAGACTTCCCTTCTCGTCAGAGGTCACAACACGTCTCGCTGATCTTGTCACCACCACAACTCAGACCTTTTTGATCACCACAATGTCGGACGAAGAAGTCGAACGAGCGGGAGCCATTCCCATCGAGCGTCTGGCGGTCAATGGAATCACCCAGTTAGATATCAGCCGGCTGGGCGAGTTTGGACTCTACACCGTTGAGAGTGTGGCGTACACGCCCAAAAAACACCTGCTCACTATCAAGGGAATCAGTGAGGCCAAGGCCGACAAACTGCTGTCAGAGGCGTCCAAACTCGTGCCCTTGGGATTCACCACAGCCTCAGATGTCCATCAGACGCGGTCAGGTCTCATCACACTAACCACAGGCTCGTCGCAACTGGATACTCTGCTGGGAGGCGGTATCGAGACCGGAGCCATCACAGAGATGTTTGGCGAGTTCCGAACAGGAAAGTCGCAGCTGTGCCACACGCTGGCTGTCACATGTCAGCTGCCCATTGACCAGGGAGGTGGAGAAGGAAAGTGTCTGTACATTGATACCGAGGGTACTTTCCGTCCAGAACGTCTGCACCAGATTGCCCGACGATACGGACTTAACGGAGACGAGGTTCTAGACAATGTGGCATACGCACGAGCTCACAACTCAGACCACCAGATGCAGCTGCTGCAGATGGCAGCCAACATGATGACCAAGTCGCGGTTTTCGTGTCTCATTGTCGACTCCATCATGGCTCTCTACAGAACGGATTACGCTGGCAGAGGAGAACTGTCCGCTCGTCAGACTCACGTGGCAAAGTTCATGCGAACCCTGCAACGTCTTGCCGACGAGTTTGGTATCGCTGTTGTGATCACCAACCAGGTGGTTGCCCAAGTTGATGGTGCCGTGTTCAACCCGGATCCCAAGAAACCCATTGGAGGAAATATTGTGGCCCACGCATCCACCACGCGGCTCTACTTCAAGAAGGGACGAGGAGTTCAGCGAATCTGCAAAATCTACGACTCGCCTTGTCTGCCAGAGAGTGAATGTGTCTTTGCTATTCACGAGGATGGTATCGGAGACCCCAAGGAGGAGGAGTAAGTAAAGCAAAGTCAGAACTTGGAAGAGAGCAGACCTCGATGAATGATTCCACGCTTGATTCGTGCTACAGTAAATAGTTCATACCCATTATTTAACGATTCGGGACGGTACAGGTGGACGCTACCAGGTCCTGATGGAAGATGCTTCGTCATGAATGCTATAACATCGCTGCGAGAACATCATAATAGTAGCTTGTCACAGACATTAACACTCGCACACTGTAGCGTGTAGTTAAAACATTGCGAGACTCCCATAATCGCGATACTTTAGGTCCAATAGAGACATCTTCGAACGTCAATGACAGCAACTTCGAGTATTGCAGCGTGATGATATCTTTGCATTAATGGAGTATTTGACATCTGAATATGATGTTTATAGCAATATTATATAATCTGCACAAGCTCATCAAGTTTTGGAAACCTCAAAGTTCAGTCAAAACTGACTCAACCCAAATGAGCGAACCTGAACTTAGTAATCAGAACATCACGAACATACATACCACCAGGACAACTCAGGGGATAGTACAGAAACAACTAGGAGCCCTTGAAGCAAAAAATTGGACGACACCGGAATCGAACCGGGGACCTCGCGCATGCTAAGCGCATGTGATAACCAACTACACCAGACGCCCTCGTTGTGTCCGGGGTGGGAAACCGGTACTTGTGGTGAGATGTAGGGCAATCCAGCGGCTTCATTTTATGCGATATGAGGGTAAGGAATAGCTTGTCAGAACCGGATTGATGTAGAGAGCATAACTATGTAGCCTAAAGCTCGTTCCAGGGTGAGTATTGAGCTCAATATGACCGTTCCATGTGTGTTAGCTAACCTACAGCTCGTGATCAAGCTAGTCGAAATAGATCTGGACAGAAACAGATGGAGAGAGTTGTTATTGTTGGTAGCACTGGATTAGGAGTATAGAACACTCCAAACTGGATACCATGTACCTACTGACACTGATAACTAAGTCAGCTATCGGAGATGGCAACTTGAATTATGTATTAAAAAAGCAGCAGTATGATGGAACTTGCAATACCTACAGTCACAACCAACCTGAATGGAGGGAATTCACGTAAAGGATATTGTACTACATTTACGACTCTTCTGTAGTCAGATAATGACAACCAGCACTGTTCGACTTGCACATTGAAACCTTTGTGTTCGATCAAGTCCATACATTCATTGCCGACCTTGGTCGGAAATATTACAACTCACTACAGTGCATTGCACGTACTGTACTAATACAGGTACACGTACCAGTATGTACCAGGTACATCCAAAGCAGCTCTGTCAAACGCTCATAATTACTTTTTCGCGGCTGCTTCCAAACCCCCAAGTGGCCCTCTAACTAATACTTCAAGCATCGCCCAACTAAGCTCGGCTAAAGACGGTTTTCGGAGCAACCATCACGGGTCAGTAATGATTACACAGAGGGCAGGTTGAGCGTCACTACGCGCTACAAATCTATTTAGGCCCCATCAATCACCGACATTGCTCCGACCACATCTGTCACGTGACCCACGCAGTTATTATTCTGTTGCATCTCACACTCTCATTTAGCCGATGTTTACATTCACATGATCCCCAGATTTTGTTAGCGGCTGAGTTAGCGTGCGCCGTTGGAAATTATGGTAGAGTGTTAGGGCCCAATGTGTAAGGTTAGAGTGGATATAGATATACTGTCAAAATCAGCGTAACAATCTGATTTGATTTCCATTTTGAAATACTGTTATTCATCACCACACCATCCCATATAATACTCCTTTCCACTTTTCCATTTCCTCCACCGAAACCTTAATTGTTTACCGACCTGCCATAGAACAAGGTTAGTGGACCAATAAGATGAGTCGGAATTGTCTTTCGACGATGTGAGAGATGAGGGTGGATCGTGCACTTATAAATAGTCACGTGACCAAATAGGTACGAGTCATGTGAGAGCGCGAATATTATGGCCACCTACTTCCCTAACCCCCCACCAATCTAGACAGGGTTAGGGCGGCCAATCCATCCCACTACCCCACATCGGTGAATGGACGGAGGTTAAACAACTTTATCCCTATTACTCTCGGCAAGGTCCATTTTTCACTTGTTGCACAACACTACTACACCAGTACACAACTACGACACACAAGACGGACAACTTGTGAGCGACCGTCTTTTCTCTGTGAACCCATCCCATATTCTCGAAATGTCGGCTCACGGGACGTACGAAAATAAACGCACGCTGGCGTACGTGTGCAAAAGCGGTTTGGCAGGAGGCATGGCTGGATGTGTTGCTAAGACGGCGATCGCTCCTTTGGATCGAGTGAAGATTCTGTTCCAGACGTCGAATCCCGAGTTCCGCAAGTACCGGGGCTCGTTTCTGGGCTTCTGGCGGGCCGGCAAATTCATCTACAGCCAGCAGGGAGTCTGGGGTCTGTTCCAGGGTCATTCTGCTACCTTGCTTCGAATCTTCCCTTACGCAGCAGTCAAGTTTGTGGCCTACGAGCAGTTTCGAGCTCTGTTGATTTCGGGCCCCGATCAGGAGGTGGCTCTGCGACGAATGGCAGCCGGATCCCTGTCGGGAATCGTGTCTGTCTACTGCACTTACCCCCTCGAATTGATTCGAGTTCGCATGGCTTATGCCACTAACGAGGTTGGAAAGCCGCACGGAGGACGGCTACTGGCGGCAGCTCGATCCATCTACGGAGAGACACCCTCGACCAAGGCCACGCAATGGTTCTCGCCCAGAATAGCTGCCTGGACCAACTTTTACCGAGGCTTCACCCCCACCATTATGGGCATGATCCCGTACGCCGGCGTGTCATTCCTCACTCATGACTACATCCACGACTTGTTCCACACACGATACTTCCGCTCATGGACAGTCAAGGGCGAGGTGGCTGCCCGAAAGACATACCCGCATTTACTGGAAACCAACAACGACGACGTCATGTTGGAGGGCGCTCATCATAACGACGAAAATAAGAGAGTCACATACAAGAGAGCACCACTCAAGGCCTGGGCACAGCTAATTGCCGGGGGAGTGGCCGGAATGGTGTCTCAAACGGCATCTTATCCGTTTGAAGTCATTCGACGACGAATGCAGGTGGCAGGAGCACAGGCGGGCTCGTCGGGAGTGCATCCTAGCATAGTGGCGACCGCCCTGACGATTTACAAAGAAAGCGGATTCAAGGGTTTCTTTGTGGGACTCACTATTGGATATATAAAGGTCACTCCAATGGTAGCATGTTCATTCTTTGTGTATGAGAGAATGAAGCATTGGCTGGGCATTTAATGTATATATTTATTGCATGCCGAGACGATTGGAGATATGCCATGAGCACATCGACAGTCGCAGGCTTTGATGAACTGATTCAAGATTGAAGAGTATGAGAATGGTACGTATGGTACAGGTACTTGTACGAGTACGGCTCACAAAGTTGAAAGTCAACATCTTGCTAGCTTTACGGCGAAGCAGGTGATTAGGGTAATACAGGCACCGATATGAACGTACACTATAGCTGACTGAAGTGCTTTCTTGAACTGTGAGATGTTCATGTTGAGTATTCACTATGTACACACTGCACCTCCTCATGCTCAGTTATCCACTGTTCCTGTTGCTTCTTAGCGAGTAAGAGTAGCTGAGCAAGTACAACGCTGGGGGATATAACAATATTGATTGCAGCTTGTCGGGTGTGACAGAGACTTCAGGATGAGTCATCTGAATGTATATCGGTACAAAGCTACTCCATTTCTCTTCTGTTAGTAAGAGACCAGAGTCAACGAAAATTAGCATTGTTCATGATACTTACATTATCCCCCAAACGCCTCTTAGTCAACAGTTAAGAGCTCTTAAAACAGATAATTCAAGCTACACGTGAATTGCTACCGTTCAATGAACCTCGGCTCGGCTCGGCACCTTAATTTGGGCCATGTTACCAGCGGTGTGAATATCAACGCCGGGGGAATACCAGTAGCACGGGTGAAACCGCCACACTCTCACAATTCAAAAGGCACCAAACAAAGTCGGTTGTCTGCCACTCTGACATTCACGAATTGTGGGGTATTAGGTTCGAGATAATGCACACTTGTGCTATTTTTAGGTCATGTGGCAGCTAGCTACCAGTACTGGCAGAGGTGGACAGAGAATGATGAAATGTTGTCAATCTGCAACAGAAATGATGCCAGAAAAAACCACGTGCATGGTTGAATATATTAGACCCTTAAAGATTCATTTCCCGTATTTCTCAAGCGCCCAAATAAATGACATATTTTGAGAAGCTCCAGAAATGCGGTGGTGGTAATATTGGCCTGATTTTACGCCATGCCTCTGACTCGTCTCTAGAGAATAGACTGTAGAGAATAGATTGCTACAGCAAAACAACGATTATCATAAGATGAAATTGAGAGCAAGGGGAGTGAGACTGTTTGGGTATATTTCAGTTCGAGGCTCTACAAGGCATACAATCCTTCAAGTCCCGAAGTGCCAATTTCCATTTGAATTTTGTTTGGGGAGTTAGGGAAGTTTGTTCTTCACTCAAACGCTCTTTCTGTGACAGCTCCTTTATCGTGCCGTATACAGGACTGTTCTGCAGCCTTCACTCCATATTTGCTTCAACATTCAAATTTGGTTGTTACAGTACTGTACTTGTAATCTGCAGCCGTCAAAATTCAACTGTTGACATCCCTCGATAATCCCCCGTGTTCAAGCACTTTCCGGCAGGTTTAGCCGAAACGTTAATACACACTTGATTACGTCATCACATCTTTTAAGCGAATCATATCGCCCCAAAATAATTTCCAAACCCCAATTATACTGATACACTGAAGATGGGGAGACGCAGGGGATTGTAGACAACCTAACTAAAGCTCATTCTGAACAAATATTTTATTTCCCAAATTTTGGAAAGTCGAAAAACGCCGAAAAACGCCAAACTTCGAGGCGAAATTTTCCGTTTGCGATTTAATTAGACGATATAACAGCATTGCGTAGGCCTGAGAGAAAGATACATGGTACCATTGGAATCACCGCAGCTGGAAATTTCTCGTACCTCTTCTATTGATGCACCTGGCCGTTTTGTTAGAGAATTTCTTATTTTTTTTTTTGAGGGTCAAAAACACCCAAATATCAACATTTTCAAAGGGTAGTACGTAGTACTGTAGTAGTGTCCAGGTGAAATGGTGTTTTCTGGAGGAATGACAGAAATTTCGGCTTTTCAAAAGAAGAATAAAAAAATAGGTTCAAGAAGTGCTCGTGGTAATAATACAGATGCCAAGGAGTGCATTGGTAAACCTCCTGTGCTCCTGAGACGACTCTTCCAGACATCAGACGCTATCTCAAATATCAGGGGTTACCCGGCCTCACGATATTTCAAAGATCGTGACCAATATCTAGAGGTGGCCAATTTGACAACATGAATGAGCCACGCCTTCGGTGAGCTCACTGTCAGTAGATATATTCACAGTTTCTTCTAAAAGAAGTCAGAAACTACTTGTTGGGGTGGATGAAAACATGTATGTTTTCTGGGTTGGACTTGCCATCCCATTGTTTTTTAATTTGATTCTATCTGCGCTACTTGTACTTATGGCCTAGGAATAATGTTGAACCCGCACATTGGACACTTAAGCAGTTGTTCACAAGACCATACAACAAGCGTACGCGCGAGTGCTTGTGATCCCCTCTTCCTTCTCTTGACCGGATAAATATCAATAACCAAACAAAGCAAAATAACCTGTGGCCATATCAGGAAAATCCATTCAGGGCTGCTGAGAAGCAAAGAATCTGTAATTGGTAAGGTGTGGCGTAAATTCTAGTGGCATGCATCGTACCTTAATAGTATTGTCGTCGTTGACACGGTGTGTCTCTGTGAGACGTGTGATCGTATCGAGAAATTGTACGTGTGACTTGTATCCGGGTAACGTATTGTACAGTACGAGCACCAGGTACATACATGTAGTGTGGTCAAAATCGTTACATTTTTGGACCTTTGTGTGAATTCAACTGCCGTTGTAGTCGGTGGTGGCCATATCCTGGTAAAGATACGGCTTCCCGTTCGATTAGCAATAGTCAAGCATCAGAGAACCCAGTTGAGGTCATACAAGAACCCTGGGTTTCGGCAATCGTGAAGCGGTTGAAATCTGTTTCGATTCTTCCCCGTCACCAACTAACCCCAAATGCTCATGCTTCCACAGCTCATTACGGTAGGGTTTCATGATGCTAACATGTTATCAGTAGCAATTGCATCCTGTACTCGTATACACTGTGGCCACAATGCACATAAACTCTGGACTGGGTGGTATGGAGTACCGTACGATACAACAGCAGAACCGCCTCTACAGCGCCTCTTGAATGGTGCTGCATTACAACATTGATGCATTCACGACACACTGATTCGAGTTGGCTGTTTTCAAACAATTGTTCCCACAATTGTTACTAGTGTTGTTACATAGTCATGCCTAAGGATGTTCACATTATCCTCTATGCCACAGACATCATTTACTTCTTGGTCACTACGGCTAGACTTCTGACAGGCCCACACTGTACCATGATGACATGCCACATGCTAAGAATAGGTTTGCATGACTCGGAGAAGCGCATGGGTGACAAAGAACGAGAATGTTAACTGTGGGTTCAATAAAATTGTTGTGGCTCTAAAAAGACTGTACTTCGATGGTTTCTAGATATGGAAGTATTTGAAAAGCACGCAGCGTGTGATGCTGCAGGGTTGCTTCTGTGGTGCACCTATCAACAGGTTTAAATGGACAAGGGGGATTATAGACAACACAAAATAAAGGAGGACCAAGAGCACACACGCTATAATACTATACTCAACATTTTTGTTGCAGACTGTTCTTTCAGCCACAAGATCATCGGATGACACGAATTGTATCATTGTTCGAACTTTACCACCAGATGGATGGTGAAAGACATCCCTTTAATAATGATGAGGTTCCGCTGTGTGAGAATTTAGCCGGCCCCTCTAATGCGTAGTACATACGAGTAACCGTTGTATTGCTGCTTCTCGTAACAGAGCATGAGAGGAGTAGAACACAAATTGATGAGAACACAACATGACAAGGGAACTATAGTCCGGTAGGCCGTCACCGGTTCACTTTTCTCTGAAATTAGCCAGTGCTGCCCCTTTGCGGTTTTTTAGCCTCGTCAACCTGAAACCCAATAAAACAAGGTGGCTCTATTGTTTACCGAATCGATGATTTCTCAACTTGCATACGAACCTTAAAAGTGTGGAGTTGACGAACTTATGGACTAATAGAGGGAGTCTGTCCAAATGACATGGTGCAACGAGGTTATTCTCTGCTTACCAATGTTAATCAAGTTATATTTATAGCATGGCTTAGGCTCAACCCCTTTGTCGACTGCATCTAACCAGTTCTAAATTGCGATGGAACGGAAATAAGCGTCGTTTAAGTTTCGGGGTCTTATCCGCAAAACTCTAAAACATTTTACTCATCGGAAAGTGAAGATCCAAAGTAGTGTTATCGTGAAGATCTATCTTGACGTCTTTGTTAATGTAGAGAGTTAGACCAACAGCTACCCAAGTGTTTCATCTCTATTGTGTAGTCCCAAGGTGCCCCATCGACCGACACGGGCACAAGTTTGTTCGCCAACTATCTTCAAACAAAAGGCCACTATTGTTCTGCGTCCACTGCCACACACGCTTGTTTACCAGATTGTACACATGCACATTTGTGGCATGGAAACCTCATCGCTGTGTATCTCGATAGGGTGCTAGAATGCCAATATAAATACACATGTTTCTGTGTCTTTTTGTTTCTGCACTTACCAACACATTCGTTTTACGACTACAAGATGAAACCATTCTACCTGCTAGCCTTGCAGACAATCTTGGTGGTTGCCAAAGAGATCGCATCGCCTCTTACCTCTCTCGATGTCCACACCCTCGCCGACAACTCCAAGGAGGGCAAGTATTCTACTCTTTGGATCTGGAATTTGGACTTCAAGCTCAGTCCCACAGCTGATGACGTCAAGCCTGGTGACTACTTCACCTTCACTGTCGACGACCGCGCTCTGGTTCCCAACCATGATTTCGCCGTCAAGGACCAGAACGGAAACGATATCATGCAGGTCAAGAACTCTGGAAACACTTTTACTGCCTCCTACACTGACGGAGTTGATGGAAAGACTGAGCTGTCTGGCGAGTTTCATTTTGAGGCCCCTTTCAACAAAGACAAGCTTGAAAACACTGCTGATAAAATTACCGTCACTGTCAAGTCTGGAACCCAGTCTCTCGCCGGTACTATCTCCATTGACCCCAGTATAAAGATTGATGAGGCTTCTGTGTATGGGCAGCGAAAAGATGACATGTTTGGATGGACCATCAGATTCCCTGAGACCCCCTGGGACCGTCTCGAGTACAATATCATCATTCCCGACGGAAATTCAGCCATCAAGAGCGCTCAGGACATCAAAGATAACATGATTCTGAAGCTGTCTCACGGTGTTGATGAGTTTGGAAACGCCGTATCTGTTACTTCCATTAACCCCTTACAGAACGGAGGCCACACCACCATTCCCAAGGCCTCTCCCACAGGATTCACCGGCCGTCTTTTCAACCTTCCCAAGAACCCTGCAGCTGGAGATTACAATGTCGATATATACTTTGTTTCTCATATCGAAAACATTGCTGACGTGTACCACCTGGATGTCGAGTGGACTTTCTGGACCGATGCAGATCCCAATGAGGCTACTCGATGGACCACCCGCGGAGATCGAACTGGAACTGCCTCTGGAGCTGCCGCTTACATTTGTGAAGCCTGCATTCCTGATGGTGGAGGTTCAGCTTCCGTGACTGAGGGTGAGTATTAACCAACCAAAGACAACACAGCCTATTTCTCTTGAAAACAAAAACTAACACAGCTATTCCTTCTTCTACGGTTCCTATCACCACCCCCGAGCAGCAGACTGTGGACCCCTCTTCCACAGTTCCTTCCACTACAGAAGCCCCCTCTACTACCCCTGATTCTACGACTGAGGTTCCTTCGTCTACTGAGCCTTCTTCTACTCCTGAGTCTACCACTGAGGTACCCTCGTCTACTTCTGAGCCCACCACAGAGGTACCTTCGTCCACTGAGTCTTCGTCGACTCCTGATCTGCCTTCGTCCACTGTGCCTTCGTCGACTCCTGAGCTGCCTTCGTCCACTGTGCCTTCGTCCACTCCTGATCTGCCTTCGTCCACTGTGCCTTCGTCGACTCCTGAGCTGCCTTCGTCCACTGTGCCTTCGTCGACTCCTGAGTCTACCACTGCTCCTTCCACTACCGAGGACATCACTACCACTCCTGAGTCAACTACTGAGCAGCCTTCGTCTACTCCTGAGACCACCACTACACTTGAGACTACTACTCCCGAGCGGCAGACCACTCCTCCTCCCTCCTCTACTCCTCAGACTACAGACCCTTGTGTGACCACTTCTGTCAACACATCCACTCCCCTAGTTGGACCTCCTGTCACTACCACGATTACCACGAACACTTGCTTTTCTTCTGTCCCCGAGACTTCTGAGCCTGACACTTCTGTTCCTGTTACCTCCGAGACCGTGACTACCATTCCCATCACTTTCACCACCAACGTGCCTCCTAACCCTTCTTCTACCACTGTCATCACCACCATCTCTTCCAAGACTGTGACACTGACCGTTCCTTGTGATCCTGAAGAGACTCCTGAACTTCACACAACTCCTTCTCCCGAGTCCCCCAAGCCTCAGGAGTCTACTCCTACTCCCGAGATCCCCGAGAAGTCGAAACCTGTGCCTGAGACACCCAAGACTACTGTTCCTAAGCCTCAGCCTACCAAGCCTACTGGCACCAGACCTTGGTTCCCTGTGATAACTGTTCCCATGATCAAGACTGATACGGTTACAGTTTGCGAGGAGGAGGAGTGCAAGACTGTTGTGACCACTTCTACTGTTTGCGATAACTGCGAGCCTAAGCCTACGCCCGAGAAGCCTACTCCTGAGGTTCCTGTCGAGAAGCCCGAGCCCACTCCTGAGATCCCTGCCGAGAAGCCCAAGCCCACTCCTGAGGTTCCTGCCGAGCCTGTCGAGCCCAAGCCTACCCCTGAGAAGCCTGTCGAGCCCGCCAAGCCCGAGCCTACCCCTGATACGCCTGTCGAGCCCGTTCCCGAGCAGGCTGAGCAGCCCACGCCTGAGGTCCCTCAGCAGCCCGAGGAGCCTGTTCCTCACCATCCCGAGACTCCCGAGCAGGCCAACTCTGCTGCTTCTGTCAAGTCCACCATGGCTCTTCTCATGGTCCCCTTTGTCGCTCTCCTCATTTAGAAGAGCTATATAGATTCTAATGTGTTTCATTGATTACAACTATAGATGTAGCAAGTGTAGATAAAAAAATTAAAGAGCTCTGTTTAACTTCTTACAGAGATCATTTTGTATCTACCTGGTACTTGTTTTTTGTTAGTTTTATACTTTGCATGGAAGACTCGCTATAGAGTGCAGCCCATTACTTCCAGACAGAAACACTCCGAGTTGTAAAAGTACAGATAGTTCATCAATCAAATAAAAGATGTATGCAAGCCCCCCTCACGACGACATTTGTCGTTTCTCTCGAAACTAGATGACTGTGTTTACCCTTCTGTGGCTGTACCCCTGTGTCAGGACTGTTGACGACAGCACTTCCTACAGCAGGAACAAACGTGAGAACACGTGCAAGCTAATACTTGAGTTAGAGCAGCCTAAACTGTTACAAATAACGGAAGTTTTGGTTAAGTCACTTGTTCATCGAGCCATCACCCCTTTTCCGGGTTTCGGGGGTTGCTTACTAATAGCCTGTCGACCTCTCAACACACAATTGCAGGACCACAGACCATTAAAGAAAATATGAAATATTTCAAAGACTTAACATCCTTGTATTTTACTCGTGTTGTCTCTCGCGTGTTTTGTCTACCTCCACTGAGTCCCCGCCGCCCCCTCCAGTCATCCCGGTTACAGTAGCCTCGCTTAGTCATCAAATTAACTTTGGAATCATGTCGTCGACAAGGGCGCATAACGCAACGTACCTCGAGTGTTCGTCGACCAAACCAACACACACGCACCCTTGCACAGCACAGCTCCGTTCGCTGTATACTAACACAACCACAAACGCCCCCGTCGGATTCACCAATCACAGAACAACAATGTCGCATGCTTTGAACGATGATCAGGTGAGTACAGACAGGGGAGATACACAGAGTGGCATGTTCGACATGTGGGACTCAAGCAGGGATGGACGGACGTGAAACCGGGTCGTATTAAAAAAGTGACCGAGTCGTGGATGAGAATGAAATGGCGGGCTCGCAATTGTCGACATTGACAACATGGACTTGTTTCGATTGAGTGCAGCTGTGAATGTGACAATGTTGGTGTGTTCATCCGCAGCACTGTGTATGGCACATGTTCGATGACGACACGAGACCTTGCTTAGTCGCCATCTGAGATGGCCATGCAAGTTGAGTGGCTTTCCAGTATCGTCAATTCGACGATCGACTGTTGCCAAACCCATCGACTACTGCCGCGTGCGTCTCGTGAGACACCGGCTTGAGGTTGTGCCAGTCATCTTCATCAATATGTCGTATTGCACACCCCAAACCTGTCAAACGAAACTAACCCAGGTCGCCGGAGAGCTCCGAAAAATGGTTGACTTCATCCAAAAAGAAGCTGAGGAGAAGGCCAAGGAAATCGAGCTGAAGGCCAACGAGGAGTACGAGATTGAAAAGGCCAACATTGTGCGAGCCGAGAGCGCCAACATCGACACCCAGTACGCCGTTAAGGCCAAGCAGGAGTCTCTGTCGCAGCAGATCACCAAGTCCACCATTGCCAACAAGGCCCGGCTCCGAGTTCTCGGAGCTCGACAGGAGGTTCTGGACCAGTACTACGAGGCTGCCGGCAAGCAGCTCAAGGACGCCCCCAAGGACAAGTCCAAGTACACCACCGTCATCCAGGGTCTCATCACTGAGGGTGCCTACACTCTTCTGGAGCCTGTCATTTACGTCCGAGCCCGAAAGGCTGACCAGGACATTGCCAAGGGCACCTTTGACGCTGTTTCCAAGGCTTACGAGAAGGAGACCGGCTCCAAGGTCGAGGTCAAGCTCGACGATGAGGTTCTTCCCGCCGAGACTGCAGGAGGAGTCATTATTTTCAACGGTACCAAGAAGATTTCTGTCGACAACACTCTTGAGGAGCGTCTCAAGCTGCTGTTCGTTGAGAAGCTTCCTGCCATCAGAACCGACATTTTCGGTCCTTCCCCCACCAGAAAGTTCTTCGATTAAGTGGATTTAGGAGCGTTATCGGATGGTTTTAGAGCGGCTAGTTTCAGCGTGCTAGTTTCGGTTTGCTAGCCCCACCCAGGGCTAATGCAAGCAGTCACTGGCGCATCAATAGTTTAACAGTATTTGCAGTATCGGGGGGTGTACGTGTAGCTTGTGCAGGGACGACTTTTGAGTTGGATTGAGGCGATTGATGGTTTTGCATACAGATGAGGGTGGTAAAGCTCAGTAGTTATGCCACCCCTTTGGTCAGCGTCTCTTGTCGCACATCGCGTGTACATATTCGATGCTGTCTCTCACCACTGTAACCACACCAGCACCCACCTTTCATTTTCTCGTATCATTCATTCAGTATAAATATATATTATCTCTAATTCTAATTACATGTCTCAGCTGTAGCTAAAGTAATAGCGCTGAGACTCATTCTAACGTCCTCATCTCCGCTAGATCAACGTCTATAGTCCGTCTCCTATTACAATCTCTTTCGGATGTACTCCAGAACAGAGAAGAAAATGGCTCCGTTGATGGCGGTTCGAACACACGAGATTCCCAGACCCTTGTAGAGACGTCGTTGGAACATGTCTCGCACACTGTTGATCTTGACAGAGTCCTTGTTCAGATCCAGCTTAACTCCGTACTTGTGGGCCATGGCTGCTGCCACAACGTTCTTCTGGTACACGGACTTGAGGGTATCGAGGGGGAAGATGATGGTCCATGACACGATACCGGCACAGGCTCCAGCAAAGGCCACGGCAATGTTCTGCACGTTTTCCGACTGCTTGCCAAACATCTTTTGTGCCACCACAATCTTGGCAATCTCGTAGGTTGTAAAGTAGAAGCCTGTGGAGATGGAGTCCCGCAGAAGATGGTACTTGTATCCCGAGTACAGTCCTCGAACTCCGGCTCGTTGCAGAATCTCTTTTCCGGTCTCCATGACCGAATGGGGCTTGAAACCGTCCAGCTGGGTCAAATGGCCTCCCTTGTTCTCAGCAGCCGTCTGAAGCTGTCGAGCAACAAGACCCTCGACCTGCGAGCTGAGTTTGGTGAACTCGAAAGGAGCACTGATGAGAGTGCTGCTGGCTCCAGCAATGGCTCCAGGAACCAGATAGAGCAGAGTCATCTTGAAGGACTGGATCAGAAAATGGTCCACGTGATCTCCGTTCATCACATGGTCGGGGTCGTGTAAGACTGGAGGCAGCTGGAAGTGCACCGACCAGAAGTCTCGTGAAAATGGCACCACAGCTGCGTATACGGAAGCACCTATAGTTCGCACCACACTGGTGGAAATCATAGGAGCCCAGATACCACGGTAAAAACCCTTCACACCCTCGTGTCGGTAAGTGTCGTAGATGACATGCCACGTGCCTCGATAGTTGTATGTTTGCTGACGGGTTTTAATCGAGTCCAGCGGGAAAGTGGCTGTTGTGGAAATGAGAGAGCCGATGGTAGCACCGATGGAGGTTCGGTACTTGTGAATGGTGTCGTTCGTCTTGAGCTTGTTGAGAAACGAAAAGGTCTCGGGGAAGTTGTAGAGCGTTGGCGGCGCGGACAGCTGGCCCTGGGGCATTTTCAGCGACATTTTGGGGGGCTCTTCGGTCGAGTTGAAGATGGTTGAAGTAAATGTGAAATTTGCCGAGCACGTCCCGAAACTTTATTTGAGTGTTGAGCAGTGTCAGGGGTGGTATTGGGGGGTTGCTGGAAGGAATAGCTGGTGATGAAACAGTCAAGTCTTCATGTCTTAGCTAATGCCGAGCAATACCTTTGAGATTTATCAAATATTCATCGATTTGGAGCCCATACGACCATCTATGACTCTTGTGAAATGGAAGTTTGTTTTGGCTCAAACTGTGTACCACGTTTTTACGTGTTGTGAAGGTGTTGGATGGTGTTAGTGTATATCATTGAATTCCAACAGATCTGGCGATCACAAAAATCAGCTCTTTCTTTATCCACAATCAATATTCGTCCTTTTATTCAGCGTACCCGAAATGCGCCTTTAAACGCTATTTCCATAAGATATGCGAAAACGGACTACCCAACGGACCACCGGAAAATCTGTGGTTCGCACTAAAACTGACAGTCCAACGGTTTCTGTTGGACACATGTTCCGAACATGACGCAATATGAGCACTGGTACGGTTGGTTTTGTACACGGTATCCCTGACACTCGGACCATTGGACTCCTGACTCTCGGAGATAACAAAGTGTAAGTATTGTGGCAAAGAGGTTACGAGTATGTCCTGAAGTGGGCTGATATAATTACACCGAGTAAGACACCCGAAACTCCTGGGACTCAAACTTCGTCAAGCTGAATGCGCCTTACACCGTTTTGAAGGAACTGTGTGGATAGGGTTGCATTTGGCTATCTGAGCCCACCTTTCTTCGGCTTCTTTTAGCAGGCGGAGAAAGGCTGAAAGTGGGCTCCTCTGGGGCTTCTACGATAACTTCCAGCCACCTGGTCGCTATCCGAATGTCTGCGGTCAGTTAGCTAATATTGTCGTATAACCATGCTTACCATTTTTGAAGTTACCCTACCGAAAATTAATGAAAAATTCGCTTAATAAACGAGACGCATTTTTATCGATAAAATCAGCATGAAATCGGTGATGAGTTGGAGGTATTTGAGGCGGTAGTATTTGGCTGAGACAATCGTCACGTGACCCAGTCACACTCTCTCTACGGCTTGATGACGTCACACCGAAACACGCACCAATAAAGTGTGTCTTTCGAGTGTATTATCCCTGAGCGCTCAGTGTACAAATCCGTTCACGTCGCCCAAGTCCTCTGACGTCACAACGTTGGCAATATGTACGTCTCAAACGTGGTTCGTGGGTAAAGTCAAGATTGGCCGGGTATGTAGATCCTTCCTTTTTAGTTTGAGAGTGTTAAGAAGGTGGGTGGGACATATATGGCTATTTACATAGTAACGTTGGAATGGGCAGAGTCAGAGTATTCCAATGGTAGTATTTTTATTTCATCCTTACCCCAATTGAGTCTTTTCAAACGACATCATTTTCCTGTAGATGTGCTGTCCTCAACGAAGTCTAACTTGGTGAGAAAGAGAGAAGAGAGACAGGAAAGCCAGGAAGGGTTGTGGGTCGGTTCGTATGGTTCGTATGGTTCGTATTAGACGGTCTAGTCAATGTCTTTAGACCCAGTCACGTTCTATAATGTATAAGCCGGTGGGTCCGTTATGGTCTTTGTGTGTTCCCCACTTTGGACCATTTGTCAGCATGTTGTGTCACAATGGCAATTGTAGGGAAGTTGGGGAAGTGTACTTTGACAGATGATGCATCATATGACAACAGAGAGAGGAAGAGGGGGGCCGTATGGGGAGGTTCTAGTACTGCTAGAAAAATGTTAGAGGGATGGTTTTATTGCTTTAGTCTGAATAGTCGGTTGCTGTTCTCTTCTTCTACATCCCATATCTGTATCTTTATCTAGAGTGACCTTCTCCATCCACCACGCTCGCTCACTCGCTTACGAACGTTGGGTCCAGAACGTCCCAACTGCATGAGTCACTCGAGTCACGCCGAGGTCGCTAAAGTGTTCCAAACACCTCAATTGAGTGACCCATTGAAACAAGGCGAACAGAAGCAGAGTACTTGTGTTGGTGCGATTAAGACGTTCATAACCTGTAGTTTATCCCCGCATCCTCAAGCTTGCTGTATATGATCAACATTTACGGGTAAGTTTCTACTTGTGGTCAGCCCGCAAAGTGTGTGTGCCAGAAATCGGCATTTCCAACACTGCAAGGTGCCATTTGAGGCACTTCAATTGGCTGGAAAGAGACAACCCACGAGGTCAGGAAAACTTCGGAATAATCGGCAGCCCATGTTTTTCCGTTTGTTTTCCTTCTGCTCTCATCTGCAGCCTCCTATCAGACCCCTTCCACCCTCTTCTTACACTCCCTATACCAGCACTATGATCTCATTGCGCAACAAGATATACATGCACGTGCATTTGGTGAGCATTCGGAACCTTGTTGGGGGAAGCAACCCCTACCCTAAGGGCGTTCCATACGGTTCGACAGAGGTAACCTTGCTGTCGATTATAACGCATATATAGACCCCTCCCTCCACACTCTTCTAATCTCTTTTTGATTTCCAACATTACACACAAACACACAATGTCTTCCAACTCTCTTGAACAGCTTAAGGCCGCCGGCACCACCGTTGTCACCGACACTGGTGAATTCGAGTGTGAGTATTTGAGGAATGGATGAATTGGGGGCGCAGAATGAGATGTCACACTACTGTCCATGTCACACTACTGCCCATGTCACAACACCACACGTCTAGTGTGGTAGACAGGAAAGCTGTGGGCTAAGCAGCAATCACTCAATTGAGTCTATGTCGCAGGAAGGAGGGCCGTCAGCTCATGCACTTCTGCCAAACAATCAAAGTGACATAGACGCCCTAATCGCCTCAATTGAAGAGTACAAACCAAATGAACACGAACTAACGCAGCCATCGCCAAGTACAAGCCCCAGGATGCCACCACCAACCCCTCTCTGATCCTGGCCGCCTCCAAGAAGCCCGAGTATGCCAAGCTCATTGACGAGGCCGTGTCTTACGCCAAGACCAAGTCCTCCGACAAGAAGGAGCAGGTCGACATTGCTCTGGACCAGCTGCTCATCGAGTTCGGCTCCGAGATTCTTAAGATTGTCCCCGGCCGAGTCTCCACCGAGGTCGACGCCCGACTTTCTTTCGACAAGGACGCCACCATCAAGAAGGCTCTGTCCCTCATTGATCTCTACAAGGCCAAGGGTATCTCTTCCGACCGAATCCTCATCAAGATCGCCTCTACCTACGAGGGTATCCAGGCCGCCAAGGAGCTCGAGGCCAAGCACGGTATCCACTGTAACCTTACTCTGCTCTTCTCCTTTGTCCAGGCCGTTGCCTGTGCCGAGGCCAAGGTCACCCTCATCTCCCCCTTCGTCGGCCGAATTCTCGACTGGCACAAGGCCGCCACCGGCAAGACCTACGAGTCTGCTGAGGACCCCGGTGTCATCTCCGTCAAGAACATTTTCGACTACTACAAGAAGTTCGACTACAAGACCATTGTCATGGGTGCTTCTTTCCGAAACACCGGCGAGATCAAGGAGCTTGCTGGCTGCGACTTCCTGACCATCTCCCCCGGTCTGCTCGAGGAGCTGCTCAACTCCACCGAGCCCGTCCCCCAGAAGCTCTTTGCTGAGAAGGCCAAGGCCCTCGACATTGAGAAGAAGGCTTACCTTGACGAGGAGCCCATCTTCCGACGAGACTTCAACGAGGACCAGATGGCCACTGAGAAGCTCTCCGACGGTATCCGAAAGTTTGCTGCTGACGCCGTCACTCTTTCCGAGCTCATTGAGGCCAAGCTCTCTGCTTAAGCGTCTCGTTCGTTACTTTATTTATGTATCCTAACAAGATAGATTGTTGATTGAATTGTGGGTGTATTTGTAAGTTTGTGTATGAATTGCGTGTCTGCTGCTCCAAGCTGCTTGCCTCAAGAAATATAAAATAACCACCATGGAAGTTGTTGCATATGAAGTCAATTTAGCAGATGTAACGAGTAGAAGTACAGTACTTGTACAGTACTTGTACTCTACGGAGTACTCTTAAGGGGACCTCAAGTCAAGTGTTATATGGGACATGAAATGCGTGTCAGAGTAGATATTTCAACTCATTGAAGATTTGCCAATCTGCAGACAGCTTCTTCATTGTGTCTACAATTACTGTAGAATACTGTACCAGGGCATGCAAGTAGTTACTGTACATGCTTACAGTGTTTATTCGCTATGGTGCACTTTTTCAAACTTGGCTTACTAGTACAAGTACAAGTAGTAAAGCAAGCTTGCGCGAATGGCACCCAAGCGGAGACAAAGTGTATCAGGAGCTCTAGCTAATAGCTAGTTGAGTTAGCCACATACTGCAATCGGTATTTGGACGGCTAGCACGATATCCATTACAAGGGCCAAAAGCTAGTAGTAGCCATATAGCCGGGTATGATTAAGTTGGTAAGGTACAGTACGAGTATGTAGTCATTAACAAAAACTTCAAAAAGAGATGGCGACATCCGCAGGATTCGAACCTACGCGGGGAAACCCCAAGAGATTTCTAATCTCTCGCCTTAACCGCTCGGCCAGGATGCCAAATTTTCGACGAAATCTTAGAAAGTTTGAATGAATAATATCACTACTCTGATGACTAATCTCAGGTAGCTGAAATGTATTTCCCTAGAATCAAAAAAAAAAAAAATCAGCGAATTTTGCCAAAAATGAAGATGTTTGAGGCGCTTGACGTTCTAAAATCCGTTCGAGGGTGCATGTGCATGTTGTATGATCATGTTATCTGGGCATTTTAGGCAGATCGGGAGCTTTTAGAGCATGATTCGTGCATTCGTACAGCGTGTTGTATGATATAGGTGGTGAAATATGAAAGGTGATGTAAAGTGGTGGAATGTATGGTAAAATGAGCTATATGGGATATGTAACCTCTCCAGACACAAGCTTACGATGGCTTATAACTCTCCAACGAGAGGGCGAGTCAGCAGTTCTTCAGTGTGCTGCGAGATATACGTGTAGCTACTTCTTTTGTTATAAGCCCTCTCACTTTTCACGATCTCGATCTCTGGCGGTTCCAAACAACTCAATGACATGGTGGCATCAATGCCATCGCCTTGTTTCATTCCCACTGCCGTGTTGGTTCGAGAGTGGGATGTCGTGATATAAGCTGTCAAGCTGCTATGGAAAAAAAAAGTGAAGTGGATCTAAGTAAAGAAGTTATCTCTCTTATTCTGAGTGTTCTATACTTGAAAAAAAGGGGGTCCAAGGCGAGCCTACAGTGGACCACCCACTCGTTGATCTACTGAAGCAGACTCGAGCCGCCATTCCCCGAAGATACTACAGCAAATAGTTTCTACAGCTCTTGGTCCTCTCTTATGTCAATAACCCGTGACCTACTCATGCTTGGCACTGATGAAACAGACATGATTAAAGGTCCGGTCTCACAGACAACTCCAAGAGCCGTATTAACTCCTGAAGTGTTTCACAAACGCCTCTAAAAATGCGGCAAAAGATGGAAGGATCCTCAATCGGGATATTCAATACAGATGATCAGTGCATTTTAGATGTACGGTTGCAGCACCGTTTCCGTCAGCCTCAAGACGTCGCCTATTTGAGTTTCGTGTGGCAGGGTGGGGACTTGGGTGTATGGCACGGAGCCAAGGGCTTGTGAGCAAATATCTCTTGGACTTGAGAGGTTGGAAGCAACCGAAAAGAAAAAGACTAGGTCGAAGAGTGACTAGGCCGTTTCCGTGTAGTGAGACATCTCCTTCAAGATACAGTACAATACAACAACCTGCATCACCTTAGTTGCGTAACCTTATTAAGAAACCTAGCGCACACTCGAAACCTTAACAGGAAACCTTATTTCTCCACACATCTTGAGGCCCAGCAGACGTATTTACTCTGGAGTTGGGGCTGAAGAAATAGTATTAAATGACATGTTATAGCCCATGGAAACCGATATAAGACACAATTCAACATGTTCAACTCCCATCTACAAATCAACGTCATTCGGTCACCTGTTGGTGATTTTTCATGTTTCTCGCCCTTGACTTCAGTTCTTACATCTTACCCTTGGACACCTAAGACAGCTATTGCATGGACCGCACTTGAGGAGGGGCGATTTTTCGATCTGTCATTTTCCAAAGACAATGTGACCAATCCAAATGTGGCCATGCTGCGCTTGAACCGAGCTCCCGAAGGAGCTCATCTTGGGGCTGCTTCAAACACACAACGAGGGTTTGGGGCTGCATCAGGTCAGACTATGAGCTCTGGATCTACCAACCATACAAACAACAGTTATAAAGAGTGTGGGTCGGCCGAGCCGAATATTATTGACAAGACCAACAACAACATGGTTGCTCCCATTGGCCATAACATTCATGGCTACTACACCCCAAGCCAGGGACACACTGGTTACGAGAACAACTATTTCCATCAGCACATCAGCCCCACCATCAACATTGTTAACAACTTCAACATCAACAACAAGAGCGACAGCTCTCCCTCTAAGACTACGAAAAACAATTCATTAGTCCTTCCTACTCCTGATACAACTTTGCAAAGTGAGGAATCTGACGAGCCAGAATATGATCACGAAAGGGAACTAGATCTGGACATTGAAGAATACACGTCCTCCGCCAACAGAGTGAGAGAACTGTACGCAAAATCATACCCCAACATTCAGCTGCCTCCTATCACGCAGGAGGATGTTTACTCCTTCCACACAGAAGGCTCTCATGATTCTGCGTCGACAGACTCTGTTGCCAGCTCGTGCCATTCACCTACTCTGTCTCCCACTCTTCCTTCTTTGACATCCGTTCTTGGGGACCTTATACCACACAAAGATGACTCAGGAGATGACGATGTTTACTCACCCAGTGAACTCAGTGGCAATGACTCCAACTACAGTCCCGGATCCATCAAGTCTTCTCCAGATGCCATCTACTCTAGAGGTAAGCGTGGCACCACAGATGTCATTTACCAACATAATGTGAATGGAGCACGTGCTACTCACGATCAACACCCCCATACTCGCCATCACTCTACCTCAGATTCTACTTCACTGCTTCTTTCCTCAGCCACCCTGAATTCGCCAGCTTCCTCTTATCACTCCCAGTCTCCGTCGTCTTCTCATTCTGGTTGTGTGGCCGAGCTCAAAGCTAGAGGACTATGGACGGAAGCACAGAAGAAGAAACGTGGCAAGTTGTCGTGCTCGGAATGCGGCAAGTTCAAGCAGCCGGAAAAATACGACCATCTGGCCGACCTAGCCAAACACATGGACCAGAGCCATAGGGATCTAAGCCACAGACTCAAATGTCCATACCCAGATTGTGCCTGGGGAGTGATCGGCTTCGTGTCACTCACGGAACAGAAACGACACATCAAACATATCCATGAAGCCCAACCAATTGAGTGCGAGATTTGTTTCCGCAAGTTGCAGCGTCAGGATGGATACATTCGGCACATGCGAGACGTTCACAACGTGACTGCCCCCAAGACCGACAAGTTGCCCCACCGCAAGAACAAGAAGAGTGGCAGGTGAGAAGACAATGGCGGGGACAATGGCCGAGACCATGGACAGGACCATCGCTTATAATTAATTAATCTTGAATTACTTGAACCAATAATTAAAAGACTGCCATAATTATTATTACACGTATGATTACATGGCTTCGTATTCATATTTAAGCTTCCTTTGTTGTCCCGTTGAGATGATGAGATGAGGCAAAGTGATACATCCTGTTTCGGGAAGCCAAACGGTGAACTTCTGGAAGTAATAAAAGGAGGGATGAGGTTGATTTTAACCATAATGGGCGTATATTTTGGGGATTACAATCACGAAATCACGTGAATGACGAAACTTCATAGACACCTCACTTTCTAATGGATTTTCTAAAGCTGCGATATTTGACGCTTGCCGCTGACTGAGAAAGATATCTTGTTAGACGCTCCCAAGATGAGCCTTTCTAGCAGTATAAGTATGTACCAGTATTTTAACAATTGAGTCTTTGCCATGTCCAACCAAAAGAATCTAAACAGATGCTTGCCTTATCCACTGGTTAGCTAACAAGTAGTTTCTGATTGAATTATAAAGAACTGTTAATTTATCTATTGTCAGTGAGCTCACCCGACGTGTAGCTCATTCATGTTGTCAAATCTACCATCTCGAGGTCATGTTATTCTCGACTGCTGAAAACATTGTGAGGCGGGTAACCCCTAAAATGAAGATAGAGCAGGATAGCTGAAAGAATTATCTCAGAAGCCCAAGAGCTTTACCGGTGCACTCGTTGACATCTTTACTATTACCGCAGCCACTTTTTGACCCAAGTTTTTTTATCTTTCAGAAAAGCCGAATAACTATCTTTTCGCCTCAAAACTGGATTTCGCCTGAGATTTGGGCGTTTGCGTCTCGCAAAATAAATACCAATACTTGTGAGAAGGGGGTAGGAGCCTCAGAAAGAGCGACGCGAAAAACTTCCAGCTATGGCAACTCCAATGGTACTACTCACCTTGCTCTCAGGCTTTTGCAATGTGGTTGTTTCGTCCAATTAAATCTCAAATTAAATGTTTCAGCAGAAGTTTTGAACATTTTTGGTCATTTTAGACATTTTGCAAAATCCGAGGAGATAAAATTTAGCTCAGAATTAGCTTTAGGGCGATCGGCTGCAAACACCTGTGCCTCAGTATTTTCCCTATATCATTATAATTGAGGTGTGTAATTATTTAGGAGCGAAAAGACTGGTCTAGAAAAGACGTAATCAAACAGGTATTAAGGTTTCGTATAAACTTGTCTCAGAGATTTTTCCGGTTTAAGGTTTGGAGGTAGTCTAGAATTGAGAATGTTTGAAAAAAGGGCTAAAGTGGAGGTTTTCAGAATTCCTTAGAGAATCCAAGCCACTGCAGTGCCCCAAACTGAAAAAGAGCTACACTGTTTTACTCTTTTTGCTCCAACGTATCCTGTGGTACCGCTAGTATTGCCTCAGAGTCCACATCTCGACAGATAGGTCTACCCCATCGCGAGAAAACAGGCCAAAATTGCAGAAAATTCAGGGATGGGGGGTCATGCGAAATCTACATTTCTGGAGCTTTCCGAGTTTTTCGAAAAAGTGACAATATACGGATGCACTTGAAAAGGGTGGCACATGAATGTTGGAGATCTAACAATCTCACTAGGTTTGTCTCTGGTGTCATTCCTACCACAACAGGATATTATTGTTCTGTTTCGCATAATTCATACAACATGCATGCGAAACGAAGAGATGTAATCGAGTGTTTAGAAAGTCGCTGAAATTGTAGACTATTGTGGACAGTTATTGCATCATTCTAAAAAATATCCTTACAACTTTTTTAACTTCGCCACATGATTATTCACCATCAATCAGTGGCCCCATTTCTATCATTTAGCATTTCATTTGCTACCCGAATACGACAAACCTAGAACGTCCTGTACCCAGAAACCGACGCAGACAGCATCATTCAACTGCAGAAGCCACCAGTCCATGATTGTAATCTATCGATCCACCTAATCTACTGTAATTAAACTTGCCAAAACGGGTCACCTACTTGAAACTCCGCTCCACAGCATTCGTTACATTTCGTTCATGCAAGGATTCAAACTGATGTTTTCCACTAATGTAACCTACAGGACGCCTTTTCAAACTCAAGCTGGCACCTTCCACAATATGTATAATTCCTCTATCCCCCTGTTTCCCCAAAATCAGAAGACGACAAGTCTCTGAGCTTTCGCAGAGGATTCGTTCACTTCTAGAGTTGCTGGCAGTGCTGAGCAAAAGTCGGGAAGCAGTTCCGTCATAAGCATAAGGGGACAGCCGAAATAAAAGAATGTCTGATACCATATGTAAGGGACTGATTGTGGGATAATTAACAATGTTTTGATCTCGCAAACCTCCACCTGTCTCATCTTCTCCTTAGGCTGCAGCGTTTTTGTTTGTACGTTTCCCAGCATGTCCACACCTCTGCAGGTGTGAGTAACGACGTTGTCAGGGCAATTGGGCAGTTAGTGATCAGCGATTTGTGGATTACTTGAGTGAAGTCAACGTAGACAACTTGCTATATAGTTCTCTAGCAGATTAGTCTCTTCATTATTCTCCTTCCGACATCCACTCTGTAGGGTTTAGCCAAACATTATCCACCGGATATAATCCTTGGCCGTTTGAAGGTATCCTAAGCTTCGTTTCCATGATGGCTTTGCGGTGATATGTTTTCATCGCTACCAGGTGTCAGAGAACCGTGTATCAGGTCAGAGAACCGTGTTCAAGCGGCGAAAGTGTTCTCCACAAAGAAGCACAATAGCAATGGCAGCTTTGGACAGATCTAACTGAGAAGCCACATGCGCACCCCCTTAAATTGTCCCTTCGTACGATACTAATTCCTAAATACAACCACCAACCTAGCCAATGAAACCGTATCTCGTTTGATGACTAAGCTGAGTTACCCGGACGACGGTCTTTTTTCGAGGAGGACGAGTCCCCACTTTTCATCTTGGCACCCTTTCCAGCCAATACTCCGTAGACGCAGACTTGGGGCCTCGGATGACAAACTCTACAACACCGTAGCTCCTGTTGGTTGCTGCATGAGAGAGATCTGTGTGTGAAAAAAGCGGTTGAATTCCGTCGATCTCTGCACGTGTGTTTGAGAATTTTCGCGCTTACAACGCTGAGCGAATAATATTATTTGTGGCTGAATTGTGGCTGGCAACAGTGCACCATAATAATATTGGTGAGGTTGACATGACAACCAAGGTGCGCGTGTGTGTATGACATATTCCCCAGCTTCGCAATTGGTTGCTTTTTCCAGCTATTGCTTTTTTCTTTGCTGCAAGATACACATGAACAAATTCAATGTAGGTGTACAGTAATTAGCTAAATTAGATTAGGCAGAGACAGTAAGAAAGATTGCGGATCTGAGTTTCCGGACCCTTCAACGTTCTGTTTCAGGAGCAGGATTGTTGTCTGGGTCCAAAGGGTGTATTAACAGCTGATGTGATACGTCGAATGCGTTAAATTAGATGCACATCAGCTTAGCGTCTTAGTTCTTGGTCTTACAGGACCCCCCTATTTCCTCGTCTTAGGATTATGGAGTATTATGTGGCTAAAGTATCTTTACCCTAACCACCACACCCCTGATCCGTCGTTCTGCTTGTACCCCGTCAAACTTGTTATAGTCGGTGGCTGCACATATATGCACAATTAAGGTTCTCCCCACGGTGCGCACCTCTTTTTGGACATCACCGATCTGGCCTTCTTCTCATTCTCCACTTAAACACACATCACACAGACCACCACAACAACTACCACGACATGACCAAATCTTTTGTTCCCCTCGAGTGCAACCCCGAGGTCTTTGGCGGCCTGCTCGAAGCCTGGGGCGTGGCCAAGGGCTCGTTCCACGACGTCTTCTCCATTGACGAGCCTGAGATGCTGGCCTTCATCCCCCGACCGGTGGCTGCTCTGATCCTGGTCTTCCCCATCTCCAAAGAGTACGAGGCTTACCGAGAAAAGGCCGATGCGGCCGCTGCGGAATACGACCCCGCCACAGGACGAGCTGACGGCGCCAACTGGTGGCCCCAGACTATCACTAATGCCTGCGGAACCATGGCACTGCTGCACGCAGTGGCAAACGGCCTTCCCGCCAGCTCTGTACCCGAGAACAGCCTGATTGGCCAGATTATTGGCCAGTCAAACGACCTGAACACAAACGATGCCCGTGCCAAGCTTTTGGAGGACTCGCAGCCCTTTGAGGCTGCCCATGCCTCTGTGTGCGATGAGGGAGAGACCGACGCTCCCGCTGCTGACGACCCTATCGACTTCCATTATGTGGCACTGGTCAGATCGCAGAACAACGGTCACCTGTACGAGCTGGACGGACGACGAAAGGGACCCATTGATTTGGGCCAGCTGAAGGAGGGAGAGGACGCCCTGTCGCAGCTGTCCCTGGATAAGGTGAGAGAGTTCATGGAGAGAGAGAAGGAGAGCGGAGGGTACTTTTCCATCATTGCCCTTTCTGAAGACTAGGGGGACGAAGAGAGGGAAAAGCTGACTAGGACCACAAGGTAAGTTCCAAACGGCAAGTTATTGCTACAAAGATCTAAGTAGATAATTCGCGTTACAATAACTACAACGCAGAAGACGTAGTCCAGTAAAGAAAAAGGTGTACTGTAATAGATTCAAAGATGTTATACATCTGTGTTATGTACGAGACTTGTACCAGGTAAGGCTGATTACATCGGCTTGAAACGGCACCAATACATCCCTTAGCTACAACCCAACACACAGGCATTGTAGCCGACCAATACTACAGTTTTCCCTCCTCTATAAGTTAACGATTCATTACGGCAACCTCTTGTTACCGGCTACTAGCCATGCAAATAGCTATACTTCTAATCCAACCTTTTCCATCCTAACGTACACCGACTCTTCATGATCTGAGCTATGACAGCACTCTTGTGTGTCTGTCGCATTCTGACGAGAGCAAGCAGATCTGCACGAACATCAATAGTTGCGTGAAGTTCCTGACTCCATCCAACCACAGCGATCCAGCTTCTGGCCCTCTAGTTTGCCTTCTGTGCTGTTTGGTCTCCACTTTCATGAAGGCACCAGTTGATCAAGCTCAGTGCAGGGTCTCTATCTTTCTCGTCAAACAGCCAGAGACCGTACATCTGGCCATCACTTGCTGAAACCATGATAAATGAGTCCTCTAAACTGCTGTTCATCTCTGGAATGTCGTTGGGGTCTTTCTGAACGCCTGCGTTTGTGTAGTATGAGACATTTTGAGGAATCAGACCGAGAGAAAAGTTCTCGGGGCTAGTTCTGTTGAGAATGATGAGAGCGTATGGGTAGGGATCCGTCTCGTC
This sequence comes from Yarrowia deformans, assembly GCA_900519085.1. Taxonomy (NCBI): domain Eukaryota; kingdom Fungi; phylum Ascomycota; class Dipodascomycetes; order Dipodascales; genus Yarrowia; species Yarrowia deformans. The sequence goes on along the minus strand of ULGY01000002.1, from coordinate 978,115 downwards.
CTCAGGAGCCACTCGTCGACTGTAGATGAATAGTGTGCCCAACACAGACAGCTTTTCCCAGCTGTTAGAGGTCATGGAGAACTTGTATACCGAGCAAATGGCAGAGTTAAAGAACACCTGACCAGTTTTCGAGTCAATGTTGGTCAGAGCAATGTGGTTGAGCGTTTGTCGAGAGTACTCCTCCAGCTGTTGTTGTTTCTTCTTGAGCTGGGCGTTGCCCTCTGATTGCTTCTTCTTTCGAGCCATTTTTGTATGAGAGGGCGATGCTGTTGTGTGCTGATGGGTAGATCTGGTGATGTGGCAAGATCGATTTGTGTCGAGCTGTGTCTAAACCGGTTCTGAGATATTATCGCGTGTTGATGCTTGTCGTGTGTGTTGGATGATGACGATGATGAGTAATGATGGAGTCCCGAAACCTTAAATCAATGACTAAGCTGGGTGGTGGAAGTCATGTGATGTGGCATCAGAGGGTAGATTGGGCTGTCGGAAATACATGGAGACAGTATAGATATGATGTTACTTGATTTCACCTGTTGTCATGACGTCTAAGCTTGGCGGAGTATGATACCAGTTAGCATTGCTCAACAAAATAGCTAACAAATGAGATTGATTCAAATGGATGTCGTTAACAAAAACGACATCAACCTGATTCGGGCTGCATCCACTCGTGTTTGATGTATAAGCCTCATCTTTTAATGGACACCACTCAACTAGATTTTGTGACGTACTGTACGTAGCGTGATTAACAAGGGATTAACACCATGAGTTTTGAGAGTGTAATGCACAGTTTCAAAGACAGCTTAGACATCTATGCCGAGCACATGCAACGGCAATGAGCTATACCGACACAGGGGGCCACCTCCAAGGGTGCTTTATAGCAGGTACTCATTTTCTGCCGATGGAAACGTGTTTCCGAGCTTGCCTTTTACGAATTTCAGACTGAACACGAAACACTTCACAACCCCCTCGACAACTCCAGGCATATAGATGGACCCTTCGTTATCCTGATCAGGCATGTTCAAAATCAACATATCTTCCAGATCAACAATAAATAGGATCACATGACCGTCACCGACTCCACTTAGGTAACGGGGGTGCCTGTCATCTTGCCTCACATACCTGCATTTCGGAAAGCTCGCCATGACTGTCTCCTGACACTGTCTTCCTTCATCCAGATAAGTCGCTCTCACCAATCTTTTATCTGAGAAGAAGTAGATTTTCCCCCTGTACACTGCAATGACCCCCGACCCGGAATCGTTACGTTGCCATTCTTGCCCACGGCGAATGTCGATCAGATCGTTGACGTAGACAAGCTTTCCCTCTGATTCACTAACATCCTTGAATAAGTGAACACCTGCCAAAAAAGATATTGTATCTTGTCGATGACCATATCCAAAGATTGTGAAATCAGCTTTTTGGCTCGAAGCATTGGGGCCAGTGAATAATTTGATAAAATAGACTGTGACGTTGTAGTCATTATTATCAGCGGCTTCAATGACCATTGCTTCTGGACTGATGAATTGGTCAGTATAAGTGTACAGGTCGTCGTCGAGTTCCAACGAGATCGAACCAATACTGTACCCACTATCAGTCTCAACCCAACCACCCTTTCGCCACGGAATACGAGTCTCAGTCAGGTGAACGAGACGATCATCGCATTGGAGACCTCGGTCATTGTACCGGCATTGCGAAGCTATAGGACCTCCCAGTCCGAACTCCCGCAACACGAAGAATCGCTGTGCGTATTCCATTTGTCCTCCAAGGAGGCAATTGAAGTTGTCCGGTAAAGTGGAGTTGACTGATTCTAGAGAAAGTGTGAGTTCAGACAGCTCACGTGACTCGTGGAAGTATTGGTATACGTCTCCAAAGGTGATGGCTGATCGATACCAGGGACAGTACCTTTCGAATGCATCAACAGTTAGTGTGGCGAACAAGTCATAAAGGTTTCTGGTACATAAGCTGGTGCTTAGTAAGTTTTCTGTATCGAGATGCTGGCCGATTTTTAGCCATATTTCACGTGGTATCGTTTTGCCTGTGGCGGTAGTCATGTGTGTAAGAGGTTGACTTCTGCACGGCTCAGTTTAGGTTGTCATCGATAGTGCAGATGATGGCATGTCTTAATTATGTCTGCAGTCAGAAACTAATTTCTGATAGACATACGAACTTTCCAAGCTCAGTCTTTCTTAACCGCTGGGATCACGTTGTCAAGGTGGGATACAACCCAGGCTACTGCACCAATTTCGCAGATGCCCAGCTTCAAATCCAAGGGTATAGCAGAGCGCAATGGAAGGGCTTGAACAACCGCGAAGACGCCATTGATTACTACGATGGGACGTTTATGGAGATTGTATCTATGACGACTGGAAATATGCTCAGAGAGATTGATGTAATCCGGATGGTGTCTCAACTGTTTACACGTTTAAGGAAGCCTTAGCTCATATTAAAAAGAGGTCACATTCTGGTTACACTTCGAAATTCAGGCAGTCCCTCCACCATGTGACCGATAGAGGACAAACAGTTTACGAAACCTACACCGATGGAGCATGCTCACAGAATGGCAAGCCTGGAGCAGTTGTTGGAATCGGATTGTATTATGGTTGTTACAAATGCATGAACCTCGCCGAGCCGCTTCCTGGATCGATCCAAACCAACCAAAGAGCCAAGCTGGCTGCTATTCTGAGGGCCTACATGTCCATCATCAAGATGAACAACGGCATGCGGTACAACATCTACATTGACTCAGCTTATGCCATTGACTGTGTTACCAAGTGGTATACAACTTGGCGTAACAATGGTTGGCTCAACTCCAACTGAAGCGCGGTGAGCAACAGAGATTTGATCGAGAAGATTCTTGCTCTGAAAGAGACCACGACCAGTTCGAGCATCTCATTGAAAAAGGTGGAAGCTCATGGATCTAACGAGGGCAACAATATGGCCGATAAGCTTGCAAGAGAAGGTGTTCTCAAACATGGCTCTTAGAGGATGTGATAGTTAGAGTGATTGCAAAAGGCGGACTAATGGGGTAAAGCACCTGCATATCACCGAGGACTCGAACGCGAATGAGGGACTGCTTCAGAGCTGTGGTGGTGGTTTTATACAGAGCAAGCCTGACTGTGTATTCATCTCACGAACGAACTGACATTGATTGGCTGCTGGAGCTACGATTTCGTCGTACACTGTACGACTGTATATTAATTTATGACGGATCTCACATTTTATCTGTCGTTTTCATTTCACCAATAGGAAGTCTTCAACAGCCCAAAAATTGTCCCAATTATTCAAACATCCATAATAATACTGGTCTGATAATGGTGTATAATGATATAATGTATCGTACAGACAAAGGATTGTTCCAACAATCGTGCCATTGTGATGAGTAGTGTACATACTGTACAGTGCACCCGGCTCAATCGAAATTCTTACTTCTCAGATAGGCCCATACTTAGAGAGGTCCAGAAGAATACGGCGATATCACCGTGTTCAAACTACCATGGCGTCCTACGTTATTATCTGCCGGAATTGAACTCACGAAACAAACGCACAGCACAGGTTCAACTCTGATACACTCACACGCACACAAACCTTACTCGTGTTTGTTTACGATTGTCTAGATGGGGTTAAGGTTGGGACCATGCATCATCATCACAACTCCAACAATTAATTCAGACATCGCTACAACCGACAACACAACATATGAAACGACGAACATCGTACCTTCAAAACGAGCTGGAGCGGCTTTCGAACGAACTCCAGCTTGTTTTCTCCGACGTTGGGTTCTCGCATGCTGAAAAAGAAGAAAAAGAACGACTACATTTTCAGAAGCTGGTGGAGGCACTACAAATACGACTATTGGAGGAAAAGAGCTACAGGGACGAGCTGAAGCAGAAATGCGTCGACAAACAGGAACGTCTCAAGGTTCTCAAAACATCTTCCCTCCCAGACGTGGCCGCTGGAGTCACAGGAGCAAGTGGATTGGTGGCTGTTATTGATGAACCTGTCCTTCCCCCTTACAAGGAGCTTTTGGAACGGCTGGACCGGTCTGGAAGCAAGCTCGAACAAGTTTTTGAGGAGAGGTGCGCTATTGTGCGACAGGTTCAGCATAAACTGGATTATCTGGACCAAGTTATGGGTCCTGATACACACACAAACGAGGACAGTTGGAGGGTTGATTTAGATGGAGGTGTGCCTCCCAGGTTGACACTGGACGTCCTCAAGGGAGTGGAGGATCAATTGGCACGACGACAAGAGGAGTTCGAGTCTCGAAAGTCGCATATCGACTTTCTGGCGACCGAGATCAATGAACATTGGAGCATCTTGGGAGTGGAAAACAGCGAGCTGGACGAAACCATTATTCAGCATCGAAGCGTCCCCCTAGCACTCACCAACGCCAAAATTACATACCTTCAGGACACTCTCAAGGAGCTACAACTGGTGCGAGAGGAGCGTCAGAAGACTATCGAAACCTACAAGGCTGAGGTTGAGCATTTGTGGTCTCGCCTGGATGAGGATGAAGGAGTTATTGGTCGGTTCTTGGGCACAGTAGCTGGAGAAACAGCCGCTGTTGTTGAAAAGTGGCATGAGGAGGTGCTGAGAATGCGCCAACAGAAACAGGCTCATCTGGAAGTGTTTATTGCAGAAGCTCGAGACAATCTTAAGTCGATCTGGGACTCGCTTTATTACTCGGAAGAACAGCGGCATGACTTCGTGCCGTTCTACATGACGGAGGATTCGTCAGAGGCGCTTTTGGAGGTTCATGAGAAGGAGATTGCTGCTCGAGAAGCTGAACTGACAGAAAACGAGGGTATTCTGGATCTCATCAAACAACACAAACAGCTGGTGCAGGATGCCAAGGATTTGGAAGAGTCGTCACGTGACCCTGCTCGTCTGATGGGCAAGTCCCAACGTGGAGATCCTGGTCGATTGCTGAGAGAAGAGCAGATGAGAAAGCAGATTGCCCGAAAGATGCCCAGGGTGCTGGTCAGTCTGAAAGAGAGTCTCATGGCTTACGAGGAGGAACATGGCAAGCCATTTCTGGTTTTTGGAGAGTCGTATCTGCAGGAGATGCAGCAAATCGAGGTCGCTCAAACACCCCGAAGAAGAGCAGCCGCTGCTTCTGCCGCACAGTCCGCTTCTCGATCAGTTTCTCAGTCCGCTTCTCGACCTGTCCCTCAATCTGCTTCTCGATCGGTTTCTGCAACTTCTGCACCCAGAAGTGTCCAAGCGTCTCCTATAAAGACCAGAAACATGACTCAGCCAATTACTCGATCGGCTCCCCGTCCTGGAACCCGTCCTGTGACCGCTGGAAACGACACCACAAGCATTAGAGGCAATCTGAACTCGTTGAGAAACCCGGGAAGACCCTCCACTGTGGGCACTGCTATTGCTAGACCTGGAGCCGGACGAATCCTGGGCTCTGTTCCTCGAATGCAACCACTTCAAAACTCGTCCAATCGTATCAACAAACCCAGCACTATTCCTGCCCCCAAGAGACGGTCTCTCAACAAGAAGCTGACTGCTGCTCAGGTTAACCACAATCTCATGGGTGGTAAAGAGACGCCAGTTCGAGAATCCACGCCAAAGAGAGATACGCAGGCATTACAGGCACAGAGAAGTGTTCCTGTTTGGGAACGTCTTTCGCCCAAGAAGTCGGAAAATGTGCGCCCAACTGAAGAATCCACTATCCAGTCTCCTACTCGTTCACCCCGGAGATCACCTCAGAGACAACCCCAAAGATCACCAGAGAGACGGCTCCAGATTTCTCCCCATAAATCACCCCAGAAGAGCCCTGTCCACACATTTGCTGTTCCGAAGCAGTATACAGCTCCCATGTCTGTACCCTCTCCAGCTGCTGGTGCTCGAAGCCCTAAAAAGTACGGACAACTCGACAGATTCTTCACTGGATGCCCGGAAGCTGAGATTCGATCGGTTTCAGGCAGTTCCACTACTTCTACGGCATCATCAGCTTCTGTCTTCTCCGACACTTGTGAACTTCCGTCATCTGACGAAGAGGATCCCGAGTATGCTGCTTTGATGATGCAACAACGACGTCAGATTTCTCGAGGTCTTCCCAAAAAGCGATCAGATCAACCCCGATTGTCTGTGTTCAACTGGGATAAGGATGTATTCTGATTTATTTCACGTCTTCTAACTTCCATTTACGATACCTACCCATAACCAAACGACTGACCTATTTATTCACTCATTTATATAGTCAATGATATTTATATTTATTACACCTAACCAATCCTTACCGTATAAAACTGTGTGTCTACAAAACAGTCTCCATCTCGACATCATCGTCATCGTCATCAGCTCCATCGTCCTCTTCCTGAGCACCCGACTGGTTAGAAAGCTGCTTGTACTCCTGCTGAAGCGAGTACTTCATCGCGTAGGGTCCAGACTTGTTCAGAATGGCCATGCTATCGAGCACCTCTCGAAGATAGACCTCGGGCTGTTTGGTTCGCTCCTTAAGACCCTTGAGCGACCAGTAAGGGTATTCCTCGAACAGCTTGAACAGGATATCCAAAAGAGCAGAACGCTCGATTCGCACGGCCTTTCCGTCCAGCTTGATATCCTTCTTCTGGGCCTTCATGAAATGCGACTGAGAACCAGTGCCACGCAGGTTGGGGGCATTGGAGGAAGCCACCACACCGGGAAGATCGTTGAGAAGAGTGACTCGGGCAGCAGGAGGCTGTTGCAGACGCTCTTTTCGCTTCTGAATGACCTTTTTGTAATTTGCGTCCTTGAGCGAGGGCACCACTGTGCATTCGTGAATGACTCTGCCTGCCAGCGCTGTTTTTTTCGGAATTGTTCGTGCAAAGGGAAATGCTGATGGTTTTGTGACTTTTCCGGCTGAAGACGAAGAGGAAGGGGCGCTTGTCGAAGAACTGCTGCTGCTGCCGGTCGACTCTTCCTTCTCCTTGTCCTTCTCCTTGTCCTTCTTCTGATCCTTCTCTGTGAAAACAAACGTGTTGTTGACCACCTCCTTGACGATATCCAGCTCATACTCGTGTGGAATCTCACTGTTTTCAGGCGTATCACTCAGTCGCAACGACACCTTCTGCTTCTCTCCGGGAGCTGTGTTTTCCTTGATCAGCACCTGACCGAGTCGCTTGTTTTGGTGCTCATCCAGATGGCTCCACTTGTTGACTAGAAACTTGGGCAGTCGCACCAACCACACTCGGTTCTCGAGCCCAGCCATATCCAGGTCGAAAGATCCATCGTCCGTCTCAAGAGGAGGGGGAGGAATCTTGATATCCTCTTCCTCGGGCTTGACCTCAGGTTTCACGTTCATCTTGTGGGTGTAAGGCGGTGTGAAGAACGTGAGTGTTGGAGATGTAGCTCTATACTCGATCGCCTACACCGTCAAAGAGGTGTGAGGTCCTGCATGTGTGAACTTTGTTAGTGGGGTGCATGTAGTCTATGGCGAGGCAGAGATGTGATATAAGGGGCCAAAACAGGGTTGTGGGCGTCCAAATTACAATCTAATATCTTTTTGCGCTTTTAGTAGTTCTTTTCTAATCTTACAGAGTTTCCAGCTTGCGAATAGGTTCTCCAGAGCCTCTGTGGAGAGAGCAATTTGGGTTGCTCATACAGTTCAGGTATTCAGTCAACTACGAATAGACTTTGGTGGGGAGTTAGTTGATGATCTTTTCGCCACCAGGCTCGAGCCTGCAGAGGCACATCCACCATTGGCCTCAAAATGTGATTAGGGAGTCGCAAAAAGTGTGGAAAGATGAGCACGGAGAAACAACACCCATGAATACCAAGTACAACCCACCACAACATCCAACAAGCCTGTGAGACATTGTAAACCCTCCTTGCAGTGTTAGTAAGCACCCATCAAAGGTCTGAATAGCTCCACTATGGCAAAAAAAGTGAGCCCACCCCTCTTTCGCGACTGGAAAAAGATTGCAGCACCCAGGATTCTCGTATGGTCTCCCACTACAATACTAACTAGGCTCTCTGGTGCTTGACTATGGCTGATCGGACGGGAAGCCGTATTTTCACCAGGATATGGCCGCAACCGTTAGAAACTGAAAAGCGTTGGGTCGTTTTGTGAGGCAAGGCAACTCACGTGATCATGAACTTGAATGTTGTTTTTAAGGGTCATAACGAAGAAATTCAGCCGCCAAAAACAATGGAATATACTAAGCCTGCCATGGAGTTTTCTGTGATACCATCTTATACCGGACATAACTGTGGGTTCGTGCATTTCTGATGATGCTGTTTTTCGGGGTATTTTGTCTCCATCATTTAAAACGTTTCAACGGAAGAAATTAGAAAAGCCATACAATAGGATACAGAGGATAATCTACAAGTGACTTTTGGTACCACAATGATCGCGTTGATCTCGCCTATTCAAATCTGGCCAGAAGATTCTTCCTGACCCAATGGAAATGCGGTACTGTACCGTGTGCTTGTACAAGCACCGTAAACAGTATGAACGGAACACGCTTTTGTCCACCATTAAGTAGCAGTTGACTTCTTTTGGAAGAAAGTGTGAACTGTACTGTATTCCTCAATTGTTAGTGAGCTCACCAGAGCCGTACAAGTAGCTCCTTCATGATGTCAAATTTGTCACAAACACGTCGTATTTTTCTCGACCGTTCAACATATCGCAAGGCCGGGTAACCCCCAAAATGGAGATAGCCACCGATAGCTGGCATAGTCGTCTCAGAGACGCAAGAGGTACAACAGAGGACTCTCTGAGCTATGTACCTGGTACGATACTCGTACATACTGATATGTACTTACACTCGTACTCGTACCGGTCTACCTGTATGCTTAGTCCGTTCGCTTTCAACTGCATCTTCACTCCTCGTTGCTCCGTTTTTTTCCGAATGACGTGCTTTGTCGATCATTCATATAAGCCGAGGACGGGTGTGTTTCTAGGAACCAGTTCTCTCTTCCCCGTTTTTTCACAATGCCAAAATCATATCAGCATTCCACTCATGCCTTCAGCGCGTCCTTCTAAGGCACAGTGAGACATGTCAGTTCAGGCTGAAATTCGATGCTAAGACAACAGCAGAGTTTGCCGCCGTTAGACCGAGATGCAAGTGCAAAAAAGCTTTCCAGAGGAGATTTGAGGAGGATATTAGACGGGAGAGAGGCACCAGTACGACTGATATAGGGGTTCAGCAATCAGTGAGATCGGGCAAGAAGCGATATGTTGCCATAGCGGCTCTGCCCTGTACTTAACTTGCTTTTAGAGAGACTCAGTGGATGCTGACAACAAGTGTCAACCGCAATTTAGTGTTACTTAATGAACTCGAAGGCTCTCCAACTAAACGCTTCACTTTGGTGGAAGGACAGTGGAAGAGTGGGCTAGTGATGTGACAGAATCCTCTCTTTTGGCGAATATGAACAAGAAAGTCACTGGAAGAGCTACATTTGGCTTCAAAAACTCTACATTACTCCTATTATTACCACACAGTACCAATTCATCACCACAAAATACGTCTTATGACCCCCTCCATTGGTCCGTATCTGCCATCTTCATACCTCGATAAAGTTGTCGAAGACGGAAAAACCAAACGTTGTTTTAAAGTTTTGCGCAAAAGCGGTTCTGCAGCTGCATAGATGTATGTGCAGCAGCATCGCAAAAAAACACGACTTCTTCCTCACCACACACAAATGGATTTTGCAGCACTGCTTCAGGGCGAAATCTCCAAGAAAAAGGCCGGCGCAGGGGTGGGAGACTACGGCTGCAAGGCCACAGCCCCCAAACCCGCTCAGACGGCAGTTTCCGACAACTCAGACGACCTCAAGCGCTTGGAACGGCTGAAGCAGATGAAACGACAGAGAGAACTCGACAGGGAAGAAGAGCGACTTGAGAGAGAAGCGGCCAAGAGAGCCAAACAGGAATCCGCAGAAAAGGCTGCTGCCTCCAAGGCATCATCAACATCCACAGCTACGACAGAGGTGGCGCCATCAGAACCTGCAGAGACAGTGGAGGAAATGGCCGCCAAGGACGCCAGAACCAATGTGCGAATCGCCTGGAGTGATGTGGCGACAAAGAAGGATGCAACTAGGGATGTGGCCACCAAGCAGAAACTCGCTTTCCAGCTCAGAGTGTTTCTGGCTCGACTGTTGAGTGAATGGGAGGGTACTCTGGATAAAGGAGCGGCAGCTCAGGCCAGGGGAGAGTCTGACGATCTCGATACCTCCGATGCTGCTAACGCTTTTAAGAGAAACGCCATCTTTGAAGAAACACAGAGCTCTCTGTCTTCTCTCATGGTATTGCTGCGTCACAACGGACTTCAGGACGAGGTTTTGGCCATGCTCTCTAAGGTCATGTACCATGTTCAAAATGAAGAACATCATCAGGCTTACGACGTCTACCTCAAACTGTGCATTGGAAACGCTTGTTGGCCTGTTGGAGTGGCCTCTATTGGAATCCATGCTAGAGCCTCTCAGAACAAGACCATTGCTTCAGCTCGAAACTCAAAACAGGTGGCTCATATCGTTAACGATGATACGAGACAATGGCTCGTGTGCATTAAGCGACTATTGACGTTTTCCGAGGGTTACGAGAGCGCTGTTCGAAAGGCTTTGCTTACTGTTGTTGATGAGGTGGAGGAGACAGGGGGGGAGCTGAAGGAGGAGGTTAAGGGAGAAGCCGACGTTAAAGGGGAAGCTAAGGAAGGAGAGAAGGAGGAGAAGATCGAGGGAGATGCTGAAGTTGCCGAAGCTGCCGAACCCATCGAATCTGACCAGAAGAGAAACTCTGAATAACTCTTCTGAGTCCTGCATCCTGGGTTGAGTGCCCTTGCTATCCAGGCACTGCCTCCACCCTCTAAATTATTAGTCATTGTATTATTTTGCATGTTAGTTGTCAGAGTCGCACGAGTATTTGTAGCTACAATACAGTGGAATTCCCAGTTCTTCTTATTGCTGTATTATGTGTACAGTAGCGGGAGTCCAAGGAATCTTCGTCAACAATAGAAATGAATCCAGCCCATGTATAAGCATTGGCTGGTGCTACAAGTACTGGCTCTTCCTTACACAAGTAGCTGTCGCTCTGCCCCTCTCCTTGGACACACCCTCAAATATAACAAATGCATTAGCTACTCTATCTCTTCCTTCCCATGTTCCAGTCCATCACGTATCAGCTTTGCGCCTCTACTTTCGGTTCTTCTTATTACTGTTGACGTATCGACCTCGGCCCACCTTGACGCCGGTATGTCTGGTAGCTTCTCGAGCAGATCCGGTAGCAGCAAAGGGAGACATGACGTTATCAGCAGAACCCCCTCCAATCCAGTGGTCCAGAATCTTCTCATTCTGGCGTCGCTTCCAGTCGTCGCTTTTGACTGCCTTGGCGTACTCCTTCTGGTCTTCTCTCAGCAGAACGTCGTTGAACTCGGGCTGTCGCTGCTGTCGGCTGTTTTTCGATTGGGGCTTGGGCAGAGTGTACCGGTTTCCTCGGGTGGACCAGTTCATCTTCTTCTTGAGATGCACCTGGATCTTGCCGTCGTTTCCAACGGTCACGGAACATCGCATCAGGGTGTTGCCTCCACACTTGGGGCAGAAATGCTTGACAGTGCCGTCCTTGGGGTAGGGCATAAGATGGAAACATCCGTGGCATCGCAGCATGGAGTTTCGGATTCGCTGAATCTGTCGGCCGTTGGTAGCGTTGACCAGAACCAGACCCATCTTCAGAATGACGTTCTGCATGGCGAAATCGCCAGTGGACGTGGCGGCCATAATGTGCTCGGGCTCAACGTCGTCGTCAACAACCTGTCCAGCATCCTTGATAAGAGACTCCTGCAAGTTCTCAGGAGTGATCCACTCTCCTCCATCACTGTCGTCTTCACTGTCGTACTCAAAGGGAATGGCAGGCTTGTCTTCCTTGACAGGCTGGGTAAGACCAGAGTTACCCCAGAAAGTGCTTCCTCCGACCTTCTTGCCCTGCTTTCGGGGAGCTCTAGCCTTTCTAGTCACAGTCTCCCATCCGTCGTCCTCTTCTTCCTTCTCTTCGTCCTGTTCAGGCTCCTGCTCCTGCTTCTGCTCCTGCTCTTGTTCAGGCTCCTGTGTCTCCTCACCCTCCTCAGGCTCATCCTCCTTGGCTTGTGTAACGACCTGAGGCTGCTGCTTCACAGGCTTCAAATGCTCAACGCCACCATGAAGCTCAACGTCAATCTCATATCCAAGAGCAATCAGAGCGATATCTGTGGAAGACAGAACTCCGTAGTCACCAGTGGATCTAGCAACGTCAGAAACAGCCTTGACAGATCCAGCCTTGGGCTGTCGAATGACCAGTCGGTCGCCCCAAAGCAACAGGTTAGCTCGAGAGTTGTCGTCCTTCAACTCGGTGATAACCGAGGGGGTGGTGTAGAAATGGTCGGCCATGTTGTGGAGAGTCTGGAAAGACTGGGTGATGAGAGGTCCAGCATCGAGGATCAGCGAGTTGATCTGCTTGTCGCCGGAGGCATTGGCTGCTGCCGGCGTCACAGTTTTCACTTCTTCAGTAGACATTTTGTATCGGTAATTAATGAATCTCAAAATGTGTGTCTGCTCTGGGAACAATTTTTTTGACAGAATCATGTATCTTCATGCATGGCGAGCTTATTTGGAAGAGTAAGGTTGTGATGAATAAGCACCATTGTATAATTATTTGCGTTCAACTACTCAACTAGCTTACACAAAAGACTAGCGACTCGTGTTGAGCGGTTCTGGAGAGCATTTTTGAGCCCATAGTTGTCCCCGACTATAAAGGATACTGCTGAGAATACTACGTCAGGTTTCTGATTCGATGGAACCATTTTTGGGCAGTTTGAAGGACTCCCTGGTAAGTGCAACGAAGGCTGCAGGTTCGACTCCTGGGTGGGTTCGATCCTCAAGTGTACGTTACCAGCCTTTCATTCATGGCCAAAATTGCTATTGTACGAGTCGTTGAATTGCAGTACACTGTTTCCTTCGCACCCTACCTTATCTCCTCTATCGCACAATTTCCCTACCCCAAATCAGTCCAACAAACTTTCGTCTAACTGTCTTGCAGGCGATATATCTGCCAATACAGTAATTAACAGCACACAAATTGCACACATACACCACAATCACACTCTGTCAAACACTCCAAACATGGCCGACACCGCTCAGAAAGCGTTTGACGAAAAACGATATGTGGACTCGGTCAAATTGTTCAATGTGTTCATGAAAGATCATCCCAAACGAACCACGCCCGACCACTTTCTGCTCCGTTCCACTGCTCTTCTTCGACTGGGCAAAAAGGAGGCTGCCCTGAGAGATGCTGATCGAGCCACTCGGCTGGCATCCGTTAAAAAGAACAACGAAGCCCTGGGAAAGGCTCAGATGAGACGAGCCGTCACGTATGTGAGTCTCGGAGACAATGCCGCTGCTAAGAAGTGTGTGGACTTTGCAGAGACCGCCAATCCTGAAGAACGCACCATCCCTGTGTGGAAAGCCAAGATTGGCATGAGCAGTGGCGCTAACGACACTTCCGATGTGGCGGAGATTCCGGACATTGACATCTCTTATGTTTGGAAAGGTCCTATCGAGACTGAGTCAAAGGTTGGCAAGGCTGACACCAAGGCTGAAACTAAGGCCGAGCCCAAACCTGCTGCCAGTTCTACTGCTTCCAAGCCTGCTGCTTCTTCTACTGCTTTTAAGCCTGAGACGCAAGCTCCCAAACCAGCCAAACCTGTACCTACCCAGGAGTCTTCCCAGTTCAAGGTCCCCACTTCGGAGTTCAAGTTTGAGCCCAAGACTGATATCGTCAAGCCTGATTCCAAGTCGGAAGCTAAGAGTGCATCTCCGGCCGAAACGTCATCGTCCAGCTCCTCTTCACTTCCGTTCAAGGGTCCCACCGAAGATCTGCGGACGGACTTCTTCCAGTCCAACGACAAAATTACTGTGTCCGTCTACAGAAAGAACACGCCAAAGGCCGCCAAATGCGAAATTACGTCCAACTCCATCTCCATTCTCAGCGCAATGTACTGCTGGAACACCCAGCTATACGCCCCCATTGTTCCCTCGGAATCCTCAGTACAGATCTATGGAACCAAAGTGGACTTCACTCTGGTAAAGAAAACCCCCGCAAAATGGCCCACAGTCAGTGGCAACGCAACCTCCAGTGACGATTCTGGACCCTCCCCTTCTACTAAGTCTTCTAGCAGCTCCACAGTGGACAAACCTGGAGCTTCGCAGATCACTAATATTGACTATTTCCAAACCCCTACACATATCAACGCCTATCTTTACGTTCCCGATCTCGTGAACTACACTCCCACCGTGGTGGGTACTTCTTCGAGCTTCATCGTCACTTTCACTAACAACACGGATCCCAAGAGCTCGTTTGTGAAGACTGTCTCTTTGCATGGAGCCATCGAGCCTGAACTGTTGCAGGAGAAGGTATACCCCACCAAGTTGGAAATCCAGATGCGTAAGAAGACGTCTGGAAACTGGCCCTCTTTGGAAGCCGGTGCCTCCAATTCTTCTTCCGCTTCCTCCGCCATTACCCCTCCCACCACAAAAGACTGGTCTAAGATTCAGATCGAAGATGATTCTGACGATGAGCTCAACTCCGAGAACCCCGACGACTTTTTCAAGGCTCTGTATGCCGACGCCGATGACGACACAAGACGGGCCATGATGAAGAGCTTCGTTGAGTCTGGGGGAACTTCACTGAGTACAGATTGGGACAAGGTGGAGAAGGGAGAGCATAGTTAGAAGGTGGAAAAGGGGAAGCATAGTTAGATGATGTAGATAATAGACAATTGGTGTCTTCGATTAAGACTTACTACAATAACCCACCCATTTAAAAAAAACACTCAAGTGTTACAATCTATCAATTATATATACTAATGTCTTCAAGCCTTGTTGTCAGTCTTCTTGGCAGCCTCCTTGACGTCGGGGGGAGAAAGATCAAAGAACTCCTTTGCTCGGTCGGTCTCGGCTCGCTGAGCCTCTCCTCGAGCCTCCTCCTTCTTGGCCTCCTCTTCGTCGAGGTTGAGGTCATCCTTGACTTGGATGATGTGTCCAGACTCCTCTTCCTGCTGGTTTTCCTCCTGAATCAGCTCCTGCTGTTCTCGAACAACCTCCAGACGCTGCTTGTTGGTAGCCTGGTCGGTAGCATGGGCGTACTCGAGGTCAGCCTCGTGGAACAGCTCCTCAGGGATGGCAGACAGAACGGCCTCCAGAGCGTCGTAGTGAGAGTTGAGATCATCAGCCTCTCCGTAGGTGAAGGCAGAAGACAGAATGAGCAGGGTGGAAGGCACCTTCTGTCTCAGACGGAGCTCCAGCCAGTTGTTGAGATCCTCGGCAAGTCGGGCCTTGGAAAGAGCATGGGTCTTGATTCCTCGAGAAGCACAGGCAATCTGCAGTTCGGTGAGAGATAGAGAGTCGACTCCCTCGGCGTAGATGGCTCGGTCGTCAATCTTAATCTGTCGCATCTTGTATCGAATGGAGTATCGCAGCATCAAGTTGGTTCCAAAGTGCTGCAGGTTCATGTACTTGGCCATGGCAACAAGCTGGGGTCGCGACAGGTTATCCAGAACCAGATCATCCTTGAACATCTGGGCAACGGAGATGAGCAGTT
This sequence comes from Yarrowia deformans, assembly GCA_900519085.1. Taxonomy (NCBI): domain Eukaryota; kingdom Fungi; phylum Ascomycota; class Dipodascomycetes; order Dipodascales; genus Yarrowia; species Yarrowia deformans. The sequence continues at coordinate 962,556 of ULGY01000002.1, read as the reverse complement.
CTCGAGAGGGCTTCTCGCCGTGGGCTCGGACCTTGTCGAAGAACTCAACGAACTGGGCTCGCTGCTCGGGGGTGATGGAAGTGGGGGCAGTCAGACCAGACTCGTTGACGGTGTCCTTGAGGAAAGAAGAAACGGAACCTCGGGTCTTTCGCAGGTTTCGGGCTCGCTTCTCGATATCGTTGGAAGACATGTAAGTTGAGGGAAGAAGACCGGGGAACAGCTTGAGGGCAACGGGAAGCAGCAACTCAGCAAAGGGGATAATCAGAAACATGGCAAAGGGAACAACTCGAACGATATCCTGGGTGGTTCGCTTGAGCTGTCGCTTCTCTCGTCGGGTAAGCTCGTAGCCAGCAGCCAGCTTCATGGCGAGCTTGGAAGACACCTTGATTTCAAAGCCAAGCAGCTTGGTTCCGTCCCAGTAGTGTCGTGCGGCCTCCTTGATGGTCTCTTTCCAGGTCTTGGGGGTCTTTTCCTCCTTCTTGGCCACGGCTCCGTCAGCAGGAGCAGCCTTCACGTCCTTCACGTCCTTGTTCTGCTCAGCAGAAGTGGCTTTGGTGTTCTTCTCCAGGTTGGCCTTGGTCTCCTTGGCCATGTCATCCTTGGTCTGGTACACGACGGGTCGAGTGTGGAATCGCCGGGTGGCAATGGTATGGGTGGTGGCGACGACAGAAGCTCGGGCAAGCTGCTGTTTGGTCACCAGACCGAGATATCGGTTGATTTTCACCGAGTCGGACGAAATTCTTCGAAGCATGGCGGCTTGTTTCGTGTGGTTATATCGATGGGTGACGATTGAACTGGGGTTGCGAGCGGATAGAGTCGTCGATTCAATTCAATTGATTCCGTGTCGATTCCAAGTCTGCTGGTAAAAGGTCGAATTCCCGTGGGTTTGTGTCGTTCGTGTCGTCTAGCCCAATAGTGAGCTTGCGGGTTTCGGGACTCGGGAATTTTCACACTTTACGCTCTTGGTTAATTTTCAAAGTTTAATGGCTCACCATGCAGCAGCAGCAGCAGCGCCCGGTGGCAAACGTGCGTGGGGTGTGCCAGATATTTTTATATCTGTGTGTAAAGAATAAGAGATCACGTCCAAACCAATGACGTGGGTCCGTCGTCAACCACATGTACTTTTTATGTCTCCCGCCACCCACAATCACCCTAGTACGTCTTTCATCACCCTTAAGTTACCCGTGTCGACATAATTACGAAATATAGACACCCCACGTGTTAGGCGTGGAGAGTGTTGATTTGGAAGGTGTAATTAAGTGTACACGTAAGAGAAGAGAACGGACCGGGCAGGAGGTAGGTGGTGGCAGGTTTCGTCGACGAGTGAGTATTGTTTATGAGCTCTCAATCGGACGATAACCGCCATCTGGCTCTCTCTGGTTGGCCAACTCTGATCTCGGACGTGTCTGAGAGCACCTCTCAAGTAGGCGCTGTAAGGCGTCTAAGGCAGCACAACTGAGGGGCCAAAAGGGCGTGTACTTAATTTGTGGGGAATGTTCGAGGTATTAATAGAACAGGGGTGATCAATGGTGTGGTTTTGAGGTTCTACACGTTTTTCTGAAGGAGGTTTTGAGCCCTAGAGGTCGGCCTATACTTGGGTCTATGGGGTCTATATACCTGCAATAAACCCCACAGGAGCAACCTAACTAGAGGAAAAGTCCGATTGGGGGTTTGAGTACGTTTTGGTGAGCGAATAAATATGAAAAAAGGGCAAACTCACCTCTCATACTGGCAGTTTTTTTGTACGTTTTCCTCGATTTACTACTTATCGACTCAACCAATAAAACCCATATACAGCACTTGCCTTGCATACCATTAAAACTAGGACCTGATAGAACCCCTCCAGACCATCCCTTAACACCCCCTTAAGTCGGCCATTGAGGTGTCTGTGGATATAATAAACCACCGGAACCATCTCTGTAGCCAGATGAATCTATTGATAGCGTCAAATCCACTCTAGCTTGTCGACATCTCCTGGTTGCACACTTCTAGAAAAATCCCAACAGCGGCCATCCAACAAGACGCACTTATGCCCCATGCAACCCACTGTAATCAACAGAAGGAAGACAATGGACAGCATTGCAAAGGGGCTTAGAGACGAGCTACAGCGTAGGTAACTACATTTATGTGTTCATCTCGCGCTGAAAATCCTTTCAATATGTTTCGATTCCGGTAATTACCAGAAAATAATTCGCTGCCAAGGCCTATATGAAAATGGCCTGCACCACTTCCATGCATCCCGCAAGGCTTATTGTGCACCAAACGCATATGCGACTCGCTTTTCTGTTCGCGTGGAACCGGAGAGAAAAAGTTGTTCGGAGCAGTGGGTGGCCCGGGTTGATTAGTCAGCTAAATGTCCTAGGCTGTGTGTGATTATGTCACCGTGATTTTGCATACCACGACTCTTGCAGGCAGGGCTGGTTCGGGCTGTCTGACAGCCTCTTACTTATCCTCTCAAGCAGTTGGCCAAGCCCGTCACTCGTAAAACGGCTCATCTGGACGCAGCTACGGATTGAAAGCTTATTCACGAGGATATTTGCCAAAAACCTTATTATGTACGACACCCCCTAAACGGTCCATCCAATGTAGACTCCCAATTAAAACCTTATAATCCACCATGCATCGCGTAAGATCACGTAAACACCCCACACAAAACCACGAACAGCACCATGGATAAGCACCTGAAAAGCCTCCAGGCGTCGTCGGAGTCGATTCAGACCTTGTACTTCCGACCGCCATACATGTTCACCAACTCCGTCACCACTAACCCCAACATCATCGATCTCATTCGCGACCCAGAACCAGATGAAGCGCGTCTCTTCACCATCAACAAAGATATGGTGCCTGAGTTGGACGTTTACCAAGGCACCAATAGCGCGATTCAGGCGGCCAAGGAGATCAAGCGAGCCTACGAGAAAAGCCGAGAAGTCAACGTGGACGTTGTCTGTGATGCAGTCGATAACCTGACCAGATCGTATCCTATGCCAGGAGTCGAGGAGAAGACGTTACGACTCCGTAAAAAGGCCCATGATTTGGCAGCTTCGGTCCACAGTCTGGAAAGCGTCATTGAAGACCAGGAGCGTGAGCTGAAGAAGCTGGATGCAACGTTGGAAAACAAGAAGCTACAGCCCTCGTTTCTGCTGTCTTCACGCACGTTTGGGGTTCCTTCCCTTGGTGGAGGTGGTTCGTCTGACGGATTGCCACGAGACAAGGCCACGTGGCAGAAACAGGTGGACAGAGAGAAGCAGGAGATTGAGCAGCTGAAGGCGGAGCTGGCTCGCAAGCGATCTGAGATGGAGTGATGAGAGGGGAGGCAAAATCCCCCTTGGCCACGATATCGTTGTTGCTGGTGTTGCCCCCGACTACGACTATCATCAGTGCCAAGTGCTTGAAAACCACATTAGAAGTGTCTGTTCGTGTTTCTTTCTCAACACTCCTGGCTCTTTGTCCCTTCCCTACTTTGAGGAGGAACAGTTGTTCCACCAAGAAATGCTCTGAGATGTTATGTGAGAGTCAGAGACGTTCTGCAGAAGCATATTTATTTATTCAATTAATTGATTCGATTAACAACCCATAAAGTCTTTTCTTGACACCACACATACCATTGATCCCGTCCATTAACAGCGGAGATCCTTGAGGAACAAAACGCATGTTAGCACGAGTGTACCAGAACAAGTACCGGTAGCTACATCTTGTCGATATTGCTCATAGCTACATCACATGCCCCATACTATTCCAACTCGGACAAACACGTGACTACTGATTCCGCACTCGTGACTCGCAGCCACTGCATTCTAAAAAATGATCCATTAACACATAATTTTCACAAATGCACCTTGTAATCCGCTTACTGCAACTTGTCGTCCTTCTTGCTCTCTCGCAAAAGCCGTCGCTTCTTCTTGACAATGTAGTTGTTGTAGGTTCCCAGCAGGAAGGAAAAGAGGGAGAAAAAGGGCACCCAGGCGTGCTCGGGGATAAAGGCCTGGGCAATTGCCAGAACAATGGGAGAAGCCACCCAAGAAGACTTGAGAACGGGCAGCAGGGATACCTTAAGAGAGGCGATGACGGACTTGACGTCTCGAGCTCCGGCAAAGATGGACATAAACACCAGGAACACGGTGGAGGTGATGGGGGTCACGGTCAGCAGAGAGGTGATAATCTGGGCCAGCTTCCACTGGATACCCTTTCGACCTTTGAAAGCGCCCTGCAGAGCACCAACCAGGTAGTGTGACAGAGGGGCGGAGACGAAGAAGCCATAGAGACCCATCTTGTAGATTCGGGACGAGAGGTACGATCCATTGGCGTCCTTTTCTCCAGCAAAGTATGAGGCCAGGAACTCAGCGAGGGCGTTAAGGGTTCCGGAGGTGCATGATTTGGTGCTGCATTAGTAATAGGAAGCGAGTGGCCGTCGGTCATGAGCGGATAAGAGCTGGCTGGACAAGAGCCCGAATGCCATCCACTCCATCACGAGGTAAACGTTGTGACCACGAGTGAGCAATAGCAGATTAAACCGAGGAGACAACAGCTTGGGGGTCACAACTGAAGACACGCTTCGAATCACAAGCTCATTGCTAGATCACGTGCGGACACAGTCAGGCAAGTTGATAACAGCGTAACGGGTCTTTCGTGACAAGTGCGAGATAGTGAGCAAGGGGATGGCCTCATCATGCTGACGTTTTGCAGGACAAGAATGTCTCGGTCATCTCAAACACACACACAGATTAGTAATCCAGCTGTCACATCACAATATCAATTAGTGATCCACGTGGGGCTGGTCAGAGGAAATTCGGACGAATTGGATAAGAGATGTGGAACTGCTACACCAACAAGATTTTGATGTCCTTGTACCAAAGTACAGCAGCGTTCATGCCACGACTCATTCGCACCAAAAACACATCTCCTATTCCGTTTGATCTATGATCGGCGTTGTTGAAGAAGCAGCCAGAAGACCCTCCGGGTTGATCACTGGATCACGTAACTTCGACCTTGATGTTATCCCCGAAGTTGTGTCAGCCGTGTGATCCCACATCCACCGTCGTTCGCCTTTTATCTCATGAATCACTTCTGTATCACGTTGTCACTGGTGTCGTGTGTCCCCAAATAACATAATACCACACTGCCTCTGTCATACTCACAGAATGGGCCGCTGCTGCAGCTGGAGCAGATACTGCTGGAGAATGGTGGCTTCGGTGGGAGAAAGAGGTTTTGACATTTTGCTGGATTTTTCGTCCTACGTATCGTGCTCCGGTATCGTAGTCAGAGACGAGGGAAGACGGAGAGATTATAAGCGCGGGGAAAGTAGAGATAGGCTTTCTCCGAACAAGGCCGGTGTGTGTAGCCCCTACCCTGGCGGAGGAGTGGGGAAGTCTTTGGGATTGTTTAGCAGCCGAGTGAGTGGATATTTTCGAGCGGAGATCTCTCACCTGATTCTGTCACTGTTCAAGGATCAAATTGGTAAAACCATCATTATTACACCGTCTCTGCAATCCCAAAGAAATACACCGTTTTCTCACATCACCCATCTTCCCAACATGCGCCGGAAGGCCCCACGGAGAAACCTGAAGCGAGGTTTTAGTGTGTGGAGAAGCCGTTGGATCGGGTCTTAAAAGGTACCGTTGAGGTGATAATTGCCATGGAAGTAAAAGCCGACGTTTCTTTCTCCCGTATTTCCCCTTGCAACCATCTTTTCACTCGTATCTGAACTTGACCCCCACGAGCTGCACGAACTGTATACAGACACCTACAGCCACACATTGCATCCAGATAACAATGCTTATATATAATGCTTAACGTGTGGTCGTACTCGCACTTGTACGAAAACAGACAAGGAACTCAGGTGATGCTGGGAGTCGCCAGGGTCGTCCGATAGCGCGTGTGTATGCTTGAATGATGCTTGCTTTGAAACACAAGCGGATTTCAGAGATCTATCGAAACCGAGACCGACAGTGTCTGGCGCACTTCATACTCATACCTTGTATACAAGACGTTGTAGTAAGAGCTTATAAACACCAAAAATGATCAATCTTCTGACTATGTGACAGAACTGACCTTATTTTATTCCTTCAAATCACCGATTCTCCATATTCCCGTCATTTCACTCTTTTTAAGCACTATCACCGCGCGTCAACCTCACTCATGTAAGGTTTACGTATCGCGGTATCTATTCCCATATTGTGGGGAAGTTTAGAAAAAAAAGAGCAGTAAGAGGCATGGATTGAAAGAAGCTACTAGTGTTTAGTAAGGTAGCCAGGTAGCCAGGTAGCCAGGTTGCCAGGTAGAGCAGCTCGTATTGGTCACGTGACAAACACCCGTAAACTCGGCTCTTCACGTGACCCACTTACTTCTCTCCTCCTCTACCCCTTCCGGACGCATGTCCGAGAATGTGGAGTCCCGAAACAGACATTAATGATTAGTCGCGGGGAGGTAAGGAGCGTTGCCAAGACCGTTGTATATGTTGACAACATAATTAGCAGAAGAGCACAAGTTGGATCATATTGGGTTGTGCGATATAACGGCCAAAGAACCGTGTTAAGGTGTTTGCCAAACCGCTTCATATCGTACTTTTTTTGAGAGCAAGTTTCATTGAGTGACTTGAGGTCATGGTGTGTTGATGTGTGTCATACTTGAAGATACTGGCTAACACACTCTCCCGCCACAAGCAGCCCAATAGTACGAGATATGGACATCTCAGACAGATCAAACACACTCGAAGCTGTCTTCTATGCTTAGCAAGCTTCGACTTGAATAATTATACGTCAGTGATTAGCCATCGAATTGTCTCGTAACCAGGTATACCCAATAGGTCTGCTGCTGGTTGTGGAAACTGCAACGACCAATTGCACCATTTCTGGATACAGACACGTGACCAGAAGAAAAATTATGTGACCTACCTAATCAACCATCACGTGACTCAGGTCGATCATCACGTGGCCGTTTCAACCACAACGCTCCCCAACACCCCCACCATCCCCACGTCCCTGCACCACACTCCATACAATTCGGTTTCAAATCAAGACGAATTTCCAGCCTCGCCCAATTTCACATTGAACCTTATTTAGACTTACGTAATCGGGGCTGACAATGAGGGACGGGTAGAAATCACCATATAGAGGTTCAATAGATGTAAAAAAAATTACATAACATCTTTGTAATGCCCTCCCCGAGTAAGACAATTTTCAGCTCTTTTGGTCACCTCAAACCTCGCTTCTACAACACCCCAAACTCGCCCCAGCCAAAATAACCTCTACAGTTACCCTACCTTGCCCGCACCCAGCCAGACAACAGTTTGGTTGTAGACGCGACAGCTCGCATTTGTACGCGTGAAGACAGCCCGACCTTTAGCGACTCAAGAATGTTTTCCGAGGGAGATTTTGGAGCCGGCGGCAACGGTGATGCCCCCAATGGCGCCCCCGCGTCGACCGATGGCGCCTCCTCTGCCCCCACTCAACCTGAAGACCTCAATATCAACGACAACACCTCGACTGCGACTACAGAGCCCACCACCGCAACCACAGCCACCTCTCAGACTGAGGCCACTGCGGAGTCGATGGAGAATGCCGAGCCTGTGATTCAAGCTGAGGAGGCAGTTGCTGACGAGCCCGTTGTTGCGCCTGCTGCTGATGCCCCTGCTGCTGCTACTACTGACGTTGCTCCTGTTGTGGATGGTGCTGATGAGGATGACATTCCTGTTGTGGATGCTCCTATTACTGAAGCGACCGTGACTGCGACTACGGAGACCACAGGCGATGCTGCCGACAACGCTGCTGACACCGCTACCGACACTGTCACCGTGACGGAGACTGCTGAAAGTGTGCCTGCTGAAGCTGCCGAAACCGCTCCTACTGAGACGGCTGAGACCGAGACTGCCCCTGCTGCTAACGGCTCCAGCGAGTCTGCTGCCCCGGCCGAGACTGCCGAGAACACCGCAACCGCCACATCTCCCACACAGGTACTGCCCTCCGACGGAATGGACGTGGACTACATGCCTGCCGAGCAGGACGACAAGGAGGACGACTGGAACATGGACCTGGAGCCCGAGTGGGAGGCGACAGGCGGAATCTCCGAGGAAGCCGCCAAAACCGAGGCCAAGGAGTCCACAGCAGTAGCCGGGTCCAACAAGGACGATAAGGAGACGGAGACCGGAGACTCGGAGATGCTCGACGCCGACACAGCGATCCCGGACGACCAGAAACTTAAGGAAACCAAGCCCGTGGTCGCCCCACCACCCGTGCCGCGAAACGCCGTGCCTGACTACATTCCCCAGGCCCACACAATTGTGATTCCGTCGTACGCCAGCTGGTTCAACGTGAACCGAATCCACTCGATAGAGAAGAAGTCGATTCCCGAATTCTTCAACCAGCGCAACAACTCCAAGACCCCTGAGGTGTACAAGCGGTACCGAGCCTTCATGATCAACACCTACCGACTGCACCCCACAGAGTATCTCACTGTGACTGCTGTGCGACGAAACCTGCTGGGAGACGTGTGTGCCATCATGCGTGTGCACCAGTTTCTGGAAAAGTGGGGACTCATCAACTACCAGGTGGACATTGAGGCCCGACCCCAGATGGTCGCTCCTCCCTTCACAGGTCACTGGGAGGTGACTGAGGACATGCCTCGTGGACTGTTCCCCTTCCAGGCGTACAAGGGCACCCGTTTCCTGAAACGATCTGCCGAGAATGGTTCTACCGAAGAGCTTGGTGCCATTGAGGCGGCCAAGAAGCCCAAGGTGGAAGGTGACGATGATCCTGTGGATGGTACCACTATCAACAACGACAACAGGGATAAGAGCAAGGAGGGTTCTGCCGAGGGCTCTACCGAGGGAGCTGCCGAGGGCGACACAGATTCAGTGCGAGTCAAGACTGAACCCTCGACCCCCCAGGTCGAGCCCTTTGTACAGTCCGACCCCGAGTGGACCAAGCGAGAGGTGTACAATCTGCTCAATGGTATTGAGGAACACGGCAACGACTGGACCGCCATTTCCGAAACGGTCGGCAACAAGACCCGAGAACAGTGTCTGCTCAAGTTCATCTCGCTGTCTACCGAAGACAAGTATCTCGGCAAGACTGGCGAGGTGTCTGCCTCTGCGTCTGGTCAGGACATCAAGGTCTCTCCCTTGCAGGTGAGTCCTAAGTACCTGCCGTTTGATCACGTGGACAACCCCGTTTTGTCTGTGGTTTCTTTCCTGGCTGGCCTTGTGGACCCCGCCGTGGTTTCTGCCATGACTGGTCGAGGCGTGGACGAGATTCGAAAGACGCTCAGTCTCGAGATGACCGAGCAAAAGAAGCAGCAACTGCTGGAGCGAAAACGAAAGCGAGAGCAGGAAAAGAAGGAGAAGGAGGCCACTGCTGCTGCTGCCAAGGAGGGCGAGAGCAACAAGGAGGGAGAGGACAAGGAGGGTGGAGAGGCCGATAAGGAGGGCGATAAGGAGGGTGTCAAGGAGGAGGCCGATGAGGACCCCGCCTTGTATCCTCCTGGAGCCTCCAATTCTACCGATGCAGGTGCTTCTATCAAGGATGTACCTCTCGAAACACTCACATCCCTCGGATACTCCACTCTGGGCACCAAGGCGCAGGTGTTTGCCGACTTTTCCGAGAAGGAAATGTACCGGGACATGTTTGAGCTGACCAAGGCGCAGGCCACCAAGATGGAGATGAAAATGGAAAAGTTCGCCGAGCTGGAGCACATTATTGAGATGGAGCGACGGCAGCTGCAGATGGAGCGAGAGCAGGTTTTCCTGCAGCGGCTGCTGCTCAACAAAAAGGTGTCTCAGGTGGACAATCTGCTGACTCAGGCTGCTGAGGAGACCAAGAACCAGCAGTTGATTGACCAGGCCCGATCCATTGTGCGGGGAGCCACCAAGCTTTCGTTTGCTCCCACGGTGCAGGACCAGGCGCTGGAGAGCAGTTGTGTGGAGAACTCGCTGGACAATGTCACTCCCGTGACCCAGAAGAAGCAGACCTTTACTTTCTGGCAGGCTTAGATGTAGAGATGGAAAGGGAGGGAGACGAGTTGCTAACGGTGAAGATGGTTGTATATTAATAAATTGTTTAATGTGAGCTGGAGGGTAGCTAGGCTATTTGGTACAGTAGAGGCACTTCCCTTCGTAAATATGTATATAAAGTCTCAAAGTAATGTTCAGACTCAAAGTGAAGCTCAGCCCCAAAATGACGAGTCATGAAAACAATACAGGATGTTGATGTTGATGATGATAGGTCATGCGAACGTATATAGTACGATAGGGACCTGTTTATGTTTGATACATTCTTCCTACGAGTAAGATTCTTTATATACCCGAGTTGGGGCTGTTTGACGTTCCCCCAAGTTATTGCTACGATAGTATACAACATCTCGACATTCGCCTTACGACATCACCAACAACCACAACAGTCACACCTACTCCTAGCTACACCTACAAATGCCCGTTCGCAGAGTGGGCTTGAAACGTGGGGACATTTACGGCATGGAGGAGCCCTGGGAAGTTCGCAGCAATTCCTCAGAGAGATCGATGCGTGGAGAGCTTTTCGACATGGAGTATGAACTGCGGAACTTCAGCCTTCATGTCCCTTCCGATATTTCGTTTGAAGAGAGAGCTTTTGGAGGGGTCACGGAGGATGAATCTGGGGACCTACAAGATTCTGACGATTCCACAGACTCTGACAATTTCGGGGGCTGTAACAATGATGAAGATGACGACGATTTTCAAGACTGCAACAATTATGAAGAGCCTGGCCAAGTGGTGGAGGTGACCGAAGACGTGTCTGAGGTTTACGACTCAGTATCAGTATCTGAGGTTGATGACTCAGTATCTAACGGCTCGGAGGGGTGTCCTGTAGACTCCCTTGGGTTGTCTGTAGCTCTAAAGACTGCTAGACTTCAGAAGTTGGCTGAGATACTTGGTTGGTCGTTTGAGGAAGTTGCTGCCGAGTGGGGAGGGTTTAACAAGATGAAAAGGCCGAAAAATTTTGCAGCTCGGGCGGTCGATCTTCGGGAGGTTGATCTTGAGAAGGAATATGAGTTTGAAGAGTTGAACACTGAGGAGGACGGTCCGAGGGAGGAGCCGGAGGGGGGCTATGTGGTTGAAGAGAAAGATGCGTCTGAGGAATATGCGACTGAAGAAGAATCTGAACAGATGGAAGAATTTATCGTCGCTACCACCTTCACCGAGGGCGGTCTTTTGGATGGAGAAACACGCTACGGCGATACTATGGGAGGGTCACCAAAGACTCCAGAGATGACCCCAGCGAAGACTCATGTTCGTGGAGTTCAAAAACATGATACTATTGGGGATCCGATTAGCAGACAACTCACACCATATCCGGACTCTTTGAGTGAGTCCTGATCCCCCGTGGGGATGACCTACAAGACGTACACTGACCAGCTCAAGGAGGCCGCAGTGAGAAGATCAGAGAGAGAAAAAGAGGCGGGAGAGATTTCCAAGAAAGACAAGGAGGAGAAATTTGAGGGAAATGGTCTAGGCGACGCAAAAGTGGCTGGACATCCTGATCTCGATCTTTACTATGCGCGGTTCGCTTACGGCGGAGATTTACTGTTGACAGATCTCGAGATCAGAAAGGCGGAGTTGGTGAAACAGTTGAAGGATCTTGTGGGATTTTCAATCAGGCAGAAGCGTCGGAGAAGGCACATCAAGCTGGCTTTTTTTCCCATGTACGACTGGGCTTGTGCAGTTGAGGGAGTTGGTGAAGACAATGAGGAGGTCCGGGAGTCTGATTAGGGGAGTCGCTTGTTGCATTAAGACTATTGGCAGTGAGGCGTTGTTCACATTTCATAAGAATAAATTCATTCATTTTCCATTACTAGCTTGTCGACTATGTAGCGTTTATAGATGCGGTCCGAGCGTAACGGGGATCGACCGTTGAGTGATGAGCTGTTCCAGTCGTTTCTCAATATTCTACCTGCTGCGTAACACAAAATTGAAGATGGCCTACTGACACAACTCCGCTGGTTATAGTAGCTTCTTATCTTTATGATAAGAGTTTCCCAGTGTGCCTTTCACGGTCCTGCTCATTTACGTAATTTATCTGCGAGGATCACAAGTAAGCGCATGTTGTCGCACTCTTATTGCATATGTAAGGGACCCACAAGAAGCTTGCGAGGAACCTCCCTGAACAACTCACTCCCGTCAGTCCATCCACTTCTATGTCACGTGCTGGTTTTTACTACTCTGTGTGCTTGCCAGTTGCCACAAACATTTCCGTCTCTGCAGCTCAAGTCTCCTGAGTCATGGGACGCCTACCTTCAGTGTCGTAAGACCGTCGTGGCCAATGGCAGTAGGGTCAGATAAAAACAGCGTCATCCTACCCTATAGGTACTAAAAGTGTAGCGCGGTTGCGATTGGGACTCAGCGAGATAGCGAGTGGCCTGATTCTGCTGCACTCATGTGTGAGAGCAGCTATCATGCACAATCTGAATCTTTAAAATGATGGGATATTAAGTTCCGCCAATGTAGCATTTGGTCTGGACGTGGCTAGCCCAGCACATACCGTGAGTCTCCGATGCCCTTATCTTTCGCTATTGAGCTGGTTTGATCTCACATTGAATCTCTGCGGTTTCTCCTTTGCACACCTCAAATGTTGTTGATAAACATAATGAAACTTTTCTTTCACAGAAAGTTTCATTAAAAACAGACATCTGGTTGAACTGCATTTGATATCAGTGGGAGGATATATCAGGGCCGGACTCAATGATTTGCGATTCTACTTCACCACGCTCAACTGTCAAAGTCCCCGATGCCGCTTGATCGCCTCTGCTGTGGAGATAAACCATAAATCTCCGTGGATCGATCTCCGGCTAGATACCAGAAAGTGTTTCCGAGGTGAAAAAAGAAGCTAGCTACTTGTGGATACCAGTGGCTTTCTCACATATGTGTATATCACGACTCGGACCAGCTTTCGACTCTCCGGTTTTGATCTCAGTTAATTTGATCCTGTAATTTCCGGCTCGAAATTTCATCCAACTTAATGACTGACTACGATTTCGAGAAACAAAGTGGAGTGAAAGCTGAAGTTCTCTCTTCCTCCACCTCCCTTGAGCTCCCTCACCATGGCTCCGTCGAGGAAATTGTCCAAGCCCACCCTGATAACCTCTTCTTCAAGATCCTCAACAGCCTGAAGGCTGAGATACGAGGAATTGACCGAGTCCCTGAGGAGGAACAGACTGACGACAGTATCTTGAACGCCGCCTCTTTGTGGTTCTCAGTTAACTTTGTCATCTCTTCTTTTTCTCTTGGTGGCATCGGTGTCTCCGTCTTCCAGCTCCACTTCATCGACTCCCTTCTCACGATCATCTTCTTCAACATTCTCGGAATGGCTCCTGTTGCTTTCTACTCCTGTTTTGGACCCAAGTTTGGTCTCCGACAGATGGTTCTGTCTCGATACTGGTTCGGATATCAGGGTGTCCGATTCCTCGCTTTTTTCAACTGTATCGCCAGCATCGGTTGGGGTGTGGTTAACACAATTGCTTCCGCCCAAATGCTCCACACTGTCAACAACGGTGGACTTCCCGTTATCGCTTCGATTATTATACTTTCTATTCTGACCTTCTGCGTTTCTTTCATGGGCTACCACTTCATCCATCACTTCGAGAAGTGGGCCTGGGTCCCCAATGCTGTCGTTTTTCTTATTATTGCTATCCAGATGGGGCGATCTCACGCATTCGAGTTCGGATCTATGGATGTTGGAACTTCTGAAGCTGCTAACGTTCTCTCTTTCGGTGGTGCTGTCTTCGGTTTTGCTACTGGATGGAGTAGCGGTGCCGCTGACTACACCGTCTACATGCCTAAGAAGACTTCTTCTGTGAAGATCTTCTTCGCCCTCATGCTCGGGCTCGGTACCCCTCTGATCTGTGTAATGACTCTCGGTGCTGCTTCTATGACTGGTATCCGAACCACCCCCCGATTCGCTACTGGCTACAACGAGAACGGAATCGGAGGACTTGTCTTCGAAATTCTCGTCACCGACTCTCTCCACGGGTTCGGCCAGTTCTGTGTTGTTGTCCTCGCTCTTTCTACTGTCGCCAACAACATTCCCAACATGTACTCTCTTGGTCTTTCTGCTCAGACAATCTGGTCCAAGTTCAAGCTCATCCCCCGAGCTGCCTGGGCGTTCCTCGGTAGCGGTGCCATCATTGGCATCTCTATTGCTGCTTACTACGCCTTTGAGACGTTTCTTGAAAACTTCTTGAACATAATTGGCTACTGGATATCCATCTACACTGCCATAAACCTCTCTGCTCACTTCATCTGGATTGGTGGTTTCAAGAACTACAACCCAGACATTCACATGGATCACACCAAGCTTCCCGTCTCTTACGCTGCCATCTTTTCTTTCTGCGTCGGAGTTGCTGGAGCCATTCTCGGTATGAGCCAGGTCTGGTTCGTTGGTCCCATTGGTAAGCTGATCGGCCCTATGGGAGCCGATATCGGTTTCGAGATTGCCTTCGCCTTTGCCTTCGTCAGTTTTAACATCACCCGATTTTTTGAGCTTCGGTACCTTGGTAGATAAGTGGTGGGGAAAAAATGAGTCTTCTATCACTCATGCTTTATCAATAGTTGCCTATTTATTTAATATTATTGTTTGAAACCCAGAAGCTGTAGTCACCACTGGCTCAGGTGCCAGTAGCGATGACTTCGAGGTGCACAAGTCCGACGTGGTCTTGGAATTGGTGGTGATCGAGTGCTTTCTGTCTCACGAAGATCGCCGATGCGGTGGGATGAACCCGAATCCACGCCCAGAAGAAAAATGAGTACAGAGGATGTTTTTCCATCACAATCATCAAACCCCGCACGGGATACTTGTAGCTACATACTGTACCCATATATGCATTGGTCTGGTTGCGATGATACCTTGAAGAAAACCCCGCTTCAAAATGCAGATACTGACTGAGAGCTGGTGTTCAGAATTGCTTTGAGGAAAGTTTAGAAGAGGTGATTCATGTAGTTATAAGTCTGACGGCCTTCAACAACCACATATCAACTCTTCTCGTATCTGTCGTGTCATCTCTCAAAGTGTAAGTAACTTGCTAACAAACACACACCATTGTCAAGTATTCCCAAGCAATATAGAGTTCAGCCTTATGTCATTTTCGTGTATAGCAACAGAACGTCTTCAAAACGATGTAGAAGCATCACAGCGAATCACTATTTTTATATTTATTTATCTCCTGGTCTGAACTGATACCAGTAAAGATATCGTTCATTCACCACCACTAGATCACCAGCTACAAGTGTCACTACATCTTCCCCTTCCCAACCCTATCCATACCCTAACCTCGACCTGCATGAATTTTTCACCTTCCAGCAGCATAATACACACACCACACAGCACCCTTCAATACCACCCAAAATGACTACGACTCGTGTGTGTATCGACTCTTCGGTTGCTCTCAAAATCGTGCGCCACTGCCAGGAATCCGCGCCCTCCATTGTTGCAGGCCAGCTCCTCGGTCTGGATGTCGACGGAGAGCTGCGAATCTCCCACGCCTTTGCCTTCCCCCAGAACGCTGCTGGAGGCAACCCCAACTCCGATGACGGGCTCAGCTTGCGTCTCAAGGCCGTGGCCAAGTACCAGCCCGAGATGATCGACCATCTGAAGGAGGTGAACGTCGACTCCAACAGTGTTGGATGGTACCAGAGCACCGTTCTGGGCCGAATCTACAACGCCTCGGTGATTGAGAACCTGGCTGTGTTCCAGGAGAAGAACCCCGACTCGGTTGTGCTTGTCTACGACGTGGCTGGATCCGAGGTTGTGTCTGATGCCGACCCTGCTTCCAACGGAGGACCTCAGGGACACACTACTACCACCCCCTCCGGCTTCAACCTGCGAGCCTTCCGACTGTCCGAGGAGTACCTCAACGTGCGAAAGAGCGGCAAGTTCGACACCGCGACCCTCACAGAGAACAACCTGACCTACCACGACGTTCTGGTCGAGCTGCCCGTGGAGATCAAGAACTCCAACCTGGCCACTCTTCTTCTGTACCAGCTGGGCCAGCAGTACCCCAACTCGCCCTTTGCTGAGTCTTCCTTCTCCAACCTGAATGTGTCCGTCGACCCCTTCCTCGAGAAGAACATCGAGGCCATCTTCGACTCGGTCGACGACTTCCACTACGACCAGGGCAACTACAACTACTACCAGCGACAAATGACCCGAGAACAGGCCAAGATCACCCAGTGGCAGCAGAAGAGAAAGGCCGAGAACGCGGCCCGGGAAAAGGACGGCCGACCGGCTCTCCCCACAGACGAGTGGAAGCGAATGTTCAAGCTTCCCACCGAGCCCTCGCGACAGGACAACCTGCTGATTTCCGCCCAGCTCAACGAGCACTGCTCGGTCATTGAGGAGTTTGGCGCTGCCGTCAACAGCAAGCTGTTTGCTACCCAGGGGGGACTACTTTAAAAGGCAAAGCTACAAAGTGATGGTTTTGAACGAGGATGAAAAAGTGTGCATAGAGAACCGCACTTCAAAAGGTTGGATGATTACAGTATGTTAGATAAGCATTGATAAGAAAAGGATGGTGCGTAGGAGAGAGTAGGGAAAGTGTGTAGCCGAGACTGTGTGGATGCTTCCCCACAGTTTAGCCCCCCAATTTCCGTAGATCTACGGTGCCGCGCGTCTCATCATGAAACCACAACAAATGCCTTACCCCGCAATCTGGACGTCTACCGCAGTCCGTGGAGATTATCCGAGGTCTTGGGCTGGTTATTCCGGCACTACTTGTTGCTTAAAACCCCACCCGAGCCGCCGTCAAATCCGGCGCACATCATTTACGTCAATCTAAAACCGGCTATACTGGCGCTTCATTAGCCTTTCCGCGGTCCCTTAGATCCATCGATCGGGATGTGTTCAGGAACAACTCCATGTAGGTACAACTTTCAGGAATAAGGTCGCTTCGTCATCGTAGAGAGTCTCACGTCTAACATGTGCTTGTAATCAGCCAACTTCGATCACAAACAATCACGCGCATTGTATTCTCATCTCCTCACGCACTACATACCAACCCCGCTTAGGTCTCACCGGCAAAACACAAGCTTCATGTGGAGTGCAGGAGCCGTGGAGTTAGCGTAAAAGAGATCAGATGTCAACCGCCCATTTAGATTTGTGACTATGTGCTCGAGGAAGTGAATCGGTGTGGGTTTGATGTCTTGCATCGAGCAGGTCTCTACGGCCTGTATCGATGAAGACTACGAATACTCTTGTACGATGTGTAGGACTGGCTTAATTGTACTCTCACAAGACGCACTCATAATACACCCTGCAGCATTACACTAATTTTGAACACTCACTCACCACCATACTCTTGAGCCATCAGACGTGATACCCCAACCCCCCCACACTGCTCATGACCTAAGTTTCAGGTTACTTCTGTTGAGTGGGGATGTTAGCGTCCGTGGAAAATTATTGTCCCTCGGTCCGCTCACTTCCACTAAAGTCCAACACTAAATGACGATTAAACCAGCTAGATACCGAACAAAGAGTGTGCGGTTGCGATGTCCAATGCCGTCCCTTCTATCCAAGTCTTCGATGCACATAAATAGGTGATTCCTCATCATGTGGCACCCCAAACAATGATCTTCTCTCTTCAGCTTCTACTTACCACGGTACTGGCCGCATCCTCGCCAGACTGGTATCCTACACCTGAAATCGGCACAGTCAACAATGATTGGGCCAATGCTCTTGACCATTCCATGGACATTCTGTCTCAATTGACTCTGCCTGAAAAGGTCAACATCACCACCGGTACAGGGTGGATGGGCGGCAATTGTGTCGGAAACACCGGAGCTGTTCCTCGACTCGGGATCAAGGGCCTCTGTCTTCAAGACGGGCCCCTCGGCGTCCGGTTTGCCGACTTTGTCAACGTCTTCCCCTGCCAGAACGCCATGGCTGCCACTTTTGACCGGATCCTTGTTCACCAACGAGGAACAGCCATTGGACGCCAATCTCGTCTGAAGGGAGTCGATGTTCATCTCGGCCCAGTCGTTGGACCCATTGGACGGCACGCTACAGGTGGAAGAAACTGGGAGGGCTTCTCTCCAGACCCCTACCTTTCAGGAAAGCTCGCCTATGAGGCTGTCCAGGGAGTTCAAGAAGAGCACGTGATCGCCACCATCAAACATTTCATTGGGAACGAACAGGATCACTACCGACGAGCTCAAGAGTGGATAGACGGTTTCAATTTCACAGACCTGAAGCTTCCCGTTTCGTCCAACATCGACGACAGAGCCCTCCATGAGCTCTACATGTGGCCTTTTGCCGATGCCGTCAAGGCCGGGGTCGGTTCCGTCATGTGCTCCTACAACAACGTGAACGGGACCCAGGCTTGTCAGAACAGTGACCTGCTCAACGGTAAGCTCAAGTCTGAACTCGGATTTCAGGGCTTTGTAATGTCCGATTGGTTCGCCCAGGGTAGCGGAGTGTCCAACGCCCTTGCTGGAATGGACATGAGCATGCCTGGAACCGATGTTGACGAACTCGAGACTGTCTTCTGGGGAGAACAACTGACTCGCATGGTTGCTAACGGAACTCTGCCTGAATCTCGGCTTGACGATATGGTTCTACGAATTCTCACTCCCCTCATCTACTTTGGAATTGATGATCGAGAGCCCAACTTTGCCTCCTTTGTCAACACAACTGTGGGTAGCCCCTATCCTGCTGCTGAACATCCCAAGCGAGTCCAGGACCAGATTGTCAACCATCACCTAGATGTGCGAAACCAGTTCACTGCCAATGTCGCGCTTGAAGGTGCTCGTGGAGCTATTGTCCTTCTTACCAACAACGGTGTTCTGCCCTTGAAGGACAAGTCAACCATTGGAGTGTTTGGAGTCGGCTCTAGAATCGGTCCTGAGGGTGCTATTTGTGAAAACATGCAGTGCTCGGATGGAGCTCTTATTGAAGGATGGGGAAGCGGAACCGCTTATCCTACAGAGTACGAGAGTCCTTACGAAGCTCTTCACAAGAAGGCCAGTCTTCTCGATGTTCAGGTGACCGGTACTACTGAGTCCTGGGATATGAGACTGCCGATTAAGATTGCTGGCAACACCGATGTCAACATCGTGTATGTTCTAGCCGCCGCTGGAGAGTCTACTGCTAGTGTTGATGGTAACATTGGAGACCGAAACAATGTCAGTCTGTGGCACAATGGTGACGAGCTCATCAGCACTGTTGCTAGTCAGGGTGAGACCATCGTTGTCGTTACCACTGTTGGACAAGTTGACATGAACTCATGGCTCTCCCATCCCAACATTAGCGCTGTTCTACTTACAGCTCCCGCTGGTGACTACGGAGGAAAGGCTATGGCTGATGTTCTGTTTGGAGAAGTGAACCCTTCCGGAAAGCTTCCTTACACTATTGCCAAGAACATTTCCGAGTACATTCCCATCGTTACTGAGATTCCTGCCGATGGAGCCCCTCAGTCTGATTTTGTGGAGGGTATCTACCTTGACTACAAGTGGTACGACAAGTTCAATAAGACTCCCCTTTATGAGTTTGGTTACGGTCTGTCTTACACCAACTACACTTTTTCCAATCTTCGTGTTGATGTCAAGGAGGTAAGCGAGTTCCTTCCTGCTCGTCCCGATCCTGTCGTTGTTACCAAGCCTAAGAACCTCACCATCTCCAATTCCGACCTCTTTGTTCCTGCTGGCTTTGAGATGATTGATGGTCTTGTCTACCCTTGGATTCAGAACACCAGTGTTCCTCTTACCGGCTCTCAGGTTCCGTTCCACTTTGCTGATGGAGCTGGCCATGTTAGTGATGCTTCTGGGGGAGTCGGAGGACACCATTGGCTGTGGTCTACTGTTGCTACTATCGCTCACAACACCACCAACAGTGGACATGTTGCTGGACGGACTGTTTCTCAGCTGTATATTTCTTTTCCCGATACCCTCATTGATGTTCCTGTTGTGCAGCTTCGAGGTTTTGACAAGTCTAGAATGTTGAACCCCAACGAATCGCAGGAGACCGTGTACAACCTGAACTGGCGAGATTTGGCCATTTGGGATGTCGAGCTCCAGAGCTGGAGAGTCCAGAGAGGCGAGTACAAAGTGTCCATTGGTCATTCCAGTCGAGACTTTGAGCTTGTTGACTCGTTTACCTTGTAGTATCCTTTTACGTTACTAATCAATAAATCTATTATATAAATGCATCCCGTTCCTTCTCTTTTCTAACCCTCTATCTTTCTAGTTCTTTCTCTTCATCTCAACAGCTCTCTTGTATGGCGGACAAGTAGGGCTCTGAACAGGGTCCAAGCTGACTCGAACACCTTCTCCACTTGGCAGAGTGTAGGTGGCATCAGAGTCGTACTCAGACAAATCTCCACAGGCCACGAAGGGAGCCACAACTCGCTCGGAAACAGGAAGAGGCAGTTCCTTGTTGACCATGACACCGGTAGCCAGATCGGGAGACCATCCCTCTCGAGGCTTGTATCCCTGGCACACAATGAAAGACTCGAGAGAAGAGCCTCGGGAAGATCGAGGTTTGGCACACGTTACCTGCTCGAACAGCAGACCCAGCTGGAAGTACATGAGATCGATATCTCGTCCTCGGAAGATTTTGGCGACAAAGTTGCCTCCGGGTCGCAGGAGCTGGGTGGTCAGCTGAAGAGCAGACAGAATCAGCTGTGCCTGTGTGTATTCATCGAGATCATGAAGACCGGTAACGTCAGGAGCTCCGTCGGAACACACAAAGTCCGCGGGTTCGCCTCCAAACTCATCCAGAATCATTTTAAGTGTCTGGGGATGTGTGATATCGGCCTGGATAGTAGTGACTCCAGCAATAGGAGCCATGGGCTGCAGATCAACAGACACAATCTTGGCCTTCTCCATGGAGGCCGATTTTTGAGCGGCGGTTTCTTCGCCAGTGACAACCTTGCCTCCAAAAGTCGAGCCGGCCACAGTCTTGCCGCTTCCAGCCTCAAGACCTCGCTTTTCAAACAGCTCTCTGCTCAGAACCTGACTCCAAGAGCCCGGAGCAGCACACAGATCCACGACTCTCTGAACACCGTCAAAGAGATGGAACTGCTGGTCTAGCTGGAGCAGTTTGAAGGCGGATCGCGCTCGCCAGCCCTCCTCCTTGGCTTTTCGGTAGTAAATGTCTCTCTTGTCCTTGCTGCTTTTGCCCATTGGTGTCGAGTGATGTTGGAGTGAAAAATATAAAAGTTTATCTTGGCGATGATGGTGATAGTGGGGGTGGAGAAGGGTTTTGCCATTATAACGACATGACGCTAGCCAGTTAATTTTTATAATATGTTGCAATTTGTTCCTTTCAGCTTCATAACTTCACTGTATTTTTATCCATTTTATTCAAGTTCTGAGAAAATAAAAATGTTCATGTACGTGCCTCCTGATTTCCATAGTTGACTTCAAAAACACCTACTTGAGTTAATATTTGACAATTACTTGAGGCACGAAAATGTCTGAAAACATAAGTCTGACCTAGTTAACTAAGTATTTCAAGTTCTAGAAACAAATGAAACAAGACACAGTATCGTTTCAAGCCAGCCACATCTCCCCATCCCTCTCTTTCACGACATTTCCATATCCGTCAAATTACAAAGGAGCATTTGTAATGGTGCATTAGGTTCTGAGAGAACAGTGCGGGGTGAGTCAGGAGGGGTCTGAGACGCCTTCCAGGTCACAAACTGGTGCTTTAATTACATCGAATGAATCAGCAGAGTATTTGAGTTGATGTGAAACTTCAACCTTTCCTCTACCCTGCTTACTAACCGTTGTAGACTACTCTCCTCACCTCCTCCTTCCATGGAAGGTTGGGACTCAACCTAAACCACCTTGAATTATCACCACTGCAAATTACTTTTTCTACACACACACACACACACACACACACACATCAGACACAAAGACAATGCTGCGACAACTGATGACTCCCCGGCTCTTTGCCGCCCGACCCGCACTGATGCGACCCTTCTCTACCTCCCAGATTGCCCGAAATGCCTCGTGGAGACGACCAAACGAGCTGAACGATTACGAGAAGCAAATCAGTCAGATGCTGACCGACGAGTTCAAGCCCGTGAGTCTGGACGTGCGAGACATTTCCGGCGGATGCGGCTCCATGTTTGCCATTCAGATTGTGTCCGACCAGTTCAAGGGCATCCCCATGGTCAAGCAGCACCGGCTGGTGAACGCTCTTCTTGCTGACGAGATCAAGCAATGGCACGGCCTCCAGCTGGTCACCAAGGCTGCCTAAACCGAGAGGGAAATGATTGGTGGAGGGTGAGACGTTAGGTAAGAGCTTTTGACGGATAAGAGTTTTCGACGGACAAGAGCTTCGAGCTTTGAGATGAGGATATGTATATAGTCCAGGAAATGTTGTTATTTGGTGCTGGTTGCTGAGTTCAAGGAGTACGAACGATGCCTCGAGGAGACAGTAGTTGTCATGTGGCTGCGAACAAAGTGTAGTTCAATTCGTAGGACTGTCGTTTCCAAGTTAACGATCAACTTCTAAAGGAACGTTGCTATGACCACTTTGAATTCTAATGTTGCTTGGTTCGTATCTCTTGTTTATTTAATCCGTTTTACCCAAATATAAGTTGTTTTTTGTCTCTCCTCTTTAGATAACATCCTCATCACTATCACTGTCCTCAGCCTCCTCGCCCAGCTCCTTGAAACTGGCGTAACTGAGCATGACAAAGGCGCCAATGATGATGAGACCGCCAATCACGCCTCCGGTTCCAATGGGCGTGTCGAACAGAAGCCAGTCGACAATAGCCACCAGGAAAATGGTCAAGAGCGCAGCCACCGAACCAATGACTGGAGAAGTCAGGGCCATGAGAATCAGGAACGCACCCGAGAAAATGGCGTTGGACGCAATGTTGGCAATCATGACACCAGCAGCCGATCCGTGGGGCAGCTCAAACGGCTCCAGGCCGGTCCAATGAAGAATGGGAAGCAACAGCCACAGGAATAGCAGGGTGCACACACCGATGCAGAACGCCACCACGTTGGCAAAGGCGGCCTGGCGTCGAGGAGAGATGGTGTTGGGGGGACAAGCCATTTTCTTGTACATGACTTCGTAGAGACCGTAGAGAATGGCTCCCACTCCGATAATGAGGTTTCCAACTCCTCTGTAGGGGTAGGAGACCTCTCCTTCTCCCTCGTTAGTATCCCAGTAAGAAACAATCAATACGCCAACAATAGCAACCACTACACTGATCACCTTGGTAGGTTTGAGAGACTCTCCAAGCATTGGGACCGAGAAGGCGTAGGCAAAGAAGGCCGAACAGTTGTAGATGGCAGTCAGATCACTGGGGGTAGTGAGGTTGACGGCAATGTACCAGGACGATCCAGCGAAAGACAGGGCCACAAACAACCAAAAGGAGGTGACCATGATGTACTTGAGAGGATGTTGACCGGAAAAGTCGCCAGCGTGTTCCTGAGTGGCTCGAGCAGTGTTCAAGACCAGCTCGTATTGTCGGCGCAGAAAGACTCTCCATGGGGTCTTCCATCGCTTGAAGACCTTGATGAAGAGAAGTTGTAATGGTAGCAGGAACACCCAAGAAGAATGTGTCAGGTACAGCATAAAGATGGGTTTCTTGTACTGCAAATTATGAGCCACATAGCCGGCCGTCTCAGTCTGGGCCACAAACGCAATCAAACTGACCACTAACGAGATTCCAGCATATAGATACCGTTTGTCGGGTTTTGTCTCGGACTTGAAGGTATGGGAGGGCCGTCGTGGTTGCTGCGAGGAGGCATCGCGTGTGTCGTAGTCGTGCTGGTCGAGGTGGTCATGTGAATCACGCCCACCTTGCTCCAGAAACCCGTCACGTTCGCTCATGTTGAAATGGAGAAATCGTTATCGCAAAAATCGAAAACTATCGGACACCGAAAGATATTGCACGTTTCCGCGCCGGACATGCTGCACAGTAGGCGTAACCCTAACCCGAAGGGTTTAATGTCGTGTCATATTGGGCTTGAAGCTGAGATTTTGCGAAGCTGGTCACGTGACGGATTGTATGACAATTACGTGATGCGTTATACCAGAGCGGACCATCTTTTTCCAAATCCAACGGCTTATCTCGACTGGTCAAAGGAATGTTTAAGCGAGAACTCTAATGATCCACCAGCTGTGCTTGAATGTGGATTCTGGGGGATGGGGTGAGGAGGACAGCACAGGTTATGAGTGTGGTATTGTGGGATTGTAGGATTGTGTCACGTGACTCAACTCTTGATGGAAGTCTGTAGACCGACTGTTAACGTGTATTTTGTCAAGATTGGACTCTTCAACTGTTGTCCCTGTTTTTGATTGACTATTGAATCCCCATTTAACATGTCCAATAGAGAGAGGGCAGGTCAAGGGTGTTGAAGGACAATATTGAAGGGGTACTTGTAAGGGGTCGAGTTTTGAAAGGTCAAGAGACAGGTCTGACTTGGAGTCTAGAGTGTCAAAAGAAAGTGGCCATCGCATGTCAGTGAGTGGGAGTGATTATAAACTAGACAGGCTTACTTATGGTTTTAGTGCTCTCGTCAGAACACAAATGTCGGGGCTGCCAGATGAAGACGAAACCTGAAACAGACGTGGAAAGTACTGCAATTTTGTATGGTAGTTTGCTATAGCTGAATATAACCCTTATCTTAATCATGGCATACCAGATCGTTTCTTTGTAGACCCTGATGTTTCTGCTGGTCAAATCTCTGAGTTCCGTGGTCTCCCTCATGTCGGCTTAGGGCGAGAATCTGGCACGACGATCACTTCTCACAAACCCGTAACAAATGTGTCAACTATGACCTTACTCACCCAACTGAAGCTAACTAAACAATCATATCAGAACACCCTCCAGTATCCACCCCTACTGTAGAAATGTACCCTGAAACACACTCAATACACAAGTGACTTGTTTTTTGTATCGCCTTTTGAATACCCTACCACGGCCAAACCTTTAATAACCTGAAGTTGTAGGTTGACCAGCATCAGCACACTTCCACCAGATCAAGCAACCCATACATTAGACACACTCATATTGCAGCATTAAATTTCAACATATTGTCAGCCTCACAGCACACAGCTCTGAGAACGCTTCAATCTGGTCAAATTATGGTCGAAACCGAAAATAGAAAATCCGCAGATAATCACCACAACCACGTCACCATAATTTCGCGTTCGAAATATGCACATCACGTGCACCAGCAAAACTGGTCGTACTCTGTTCGCCTCATCCCCCCATTAACATTAAGCTTTTGTGTTACCCTCTCTTGGTGAAAAAAAGCTGCGTGTGCGGTTTGGAATCAAAGGGTAAGAAATCTGAACACCACCAGTATCAGTACACCACACGAAAAATGACTGTGGAGGATTACGCCGATATCGATTTCTCCGATCTGGAGGAAAAGTACGCTGTCAACGCGGACGAGGGCTTCGAGTCGTTCATCGTGGTCGATGGAGCTCCCGTCATTCCCCAGGCCAAGCAGGGCGCTCTGGCCAACGTCATGAAGAAGTTCTTTGGCGCCGTGGGCAAGATCAAGGAGGACGGCATTTTCATTCCCTTCGATGAGGCCACCGGCAAGTCGACCGGCTTTGTGTTCATTGAGTACGAGACCGGCGAGATGGCTGCTGCTGCTGTCAAGTCGTTCCACAACAAGCAGTTTGACAAGAACCATAAGCTGCTTGTCAACAAGCTGTCTGAGGTGGAGAAGTACGGCATGCAGTACGACACTCTGTCCACCGAGACCTTTGTCGAGCCCGAGAGCGAGCCCTTTGTTGAGCAGGGTCATCTGCGAAGCTGGCTGATGGATCCCCAGGGACGAGATCAGTTTGTGCTCCACCGGGGAGACACCGTCGGTATCTTCTGGAACAAGAAGGGAGACGTTCTTGAGGCCGATGTCGATCGAGAGCGATGGACCGAGACTCAGGTCTACTGGTCTCCTACCGGTACCTACCTTGTGTCCACCCATACTCAGGGTATCCAGCTCTGGGGTGGTCCCGAGTGGGCTCCTCCCATCTGCAAGTTCCAGCATCCCAACGTCAAGATGGTGCAGTTTTCTCCCTGCGAGAAGTTCCTTGTCACCTGGTCCAACGTCCCCCTGGTTCTCCCCGATGATGAGGAGAAGCGAAAGAACATTCCCTTTGGACCTGCTGATGAGGGCAAGCAGATTGTCGTGTGGAACCTCGAGACCCGTCTGCCCGTTCGAACCTTCGCCATGCCCCCGGAGAAGAAGGGCGCCTCCATGTCTTGGCCCATTCTCAAGTTCTCGCCTGATGACAAGTACGCTGCCCGTATGATCCCCGGGGAGCAGCTGTCCATCTACGAGACCGAGACCATGTCTCTCCTCGACAAAAAGTCCGTCAAGGCTCCCGGTATCGTTGACTTTGAGTGGGCTCCTGCTCTCGTCAACCTGGAGGGTCGACAGAAGACCGCTACCGAGGCTGTTCTCTGTTACTGGACTCCCGAGCAGGCTAACCAGACCGCTCGAGTCGTGCTGATGAAGGCCTCCAACAAGGAGGTGCTGCGAACCCGAAACCTGTTCAACGTGGCCGACTGCAAGATCCACTGGCAGGACCAGGGCAGATTCCTGTGCGTCAAGGTCGACCGACACACCAAGTCCAAGAAGTCCACCTTCACCAACCTTGAGTTCTTCCGACTCTGCGAGCGAGGAGTGCCTGTCGAGGTCATGGAGCTCAAGGACACCGTCACCAACATGGCCTGGGAGCCCCACGGAGACCGATTTGTCACCATCTCCAACTCTGACTCCACCACCAACTACGACGGACCTCTGCCCGCCAACCGACACACTCTGTCTTTCTACGCTCTGGAGCGACACAAGGGTGCCCAGGGAACCTGGAAGCTGATCAAGGCCTTCGACAAGAAGAACTGCAACTCTCTGTTTTGGTCCCCCAACGGCCGATTCCTCATCACCGTCATGATCGAGGGCTCCAACTCCATCGATCTCGACTTCTGGGACATGGACTACGAGGGAGACCGAAAGCACGGCGACAAGGATCTGCCCGCCAACCTGCACTTCCTCGGCTCCTCCGAGCACTATGGAATCTCTGCTCTCGAGTGGGACCCCTCTGGACGATTTGTCGCCACCTGGTCCTCTTACTGGAGACACCACACCGAAAACGGTTACAAGATCTGGGATTTCCGAGGCCAGCTGCAGCGAGAGGAGTCCATCGACCGATTCAAGCACTTCTCCTGGAGACCCCGACCCCCCACTCTGCTGTCCAAGCAGCAGAAGAAGGACATCCGAAACAACCTGGAGGAGTACTCTCGAAAGTTCGAGGAGATCGACGCCATGGAGGCCTCTGAGGCTTCTCGAGAGCTCATCATGCTGCGAAAGCGACTGCTCGAGGAATGGACCGCCTGGAGAGCCCAGACTGACAAGAAGCTCGAGGA
This sequence comes from Yarrowia deformans, assembly GCA_900519085.1. Taxonomy (NCBI): domain Eukaryota; kingdom Fungi; phylum Ascomycota; class Dipodascomycetes; order Dipodascales; genus Yarrowia; species Yarrowia deformans. The sequence goes on along the minus strand of ULGY01000002.1, from coordinate 935,199 downwards.
TCTCGGCCTTGTCAAGCCTGAGCCCGCCGAGTCCGAGTACACCACCATTGAGGAGATTAAGGAGGTTGTCGTTGAGGATAAGGAGGAGGTTTGCGAGTAATTGCAAACGACTAAAATTGTTGAGTGATTCTACCAACAGCCATAGGCATATAGTGATTAACTAATTACGATGAATAAGCAGTGCAGGTTAGTAGTGAGGGAGATGGGCTGGAGTGATTAGACTGCTGTACGATCGTGTGCAGTCAGAAGTAAAACCTCAGTGCCGTCCACGGCTGAGTTGTCCAATAATTAGAGCTTTGTAGTACAGTACCAGGTACTGAGTAGTACCGCCCTATGTTCCACATTCCAGAAGTATGAGTTCATAACTCAGTACACTTGTAGCTTCAGGCAGTGGCTATATAATGTGTGGTGCTTCTCAGTATATTGATTGTTTCTATTTAAATTGTACCTATTTCATCCTACATAAGAACAAATGTAGTATACCACACTCACGATCCTTTAATCTCTCTCAGAGCAACTATCACAGTCTCCACCACCATCACCAACTGCAAGCCTTCGATCTAAAGATAAACCTTGATCGAAAATTTCCAGACATCATCATCTCACCACACATCAACATGGGCAAGCGAAGCGGATCAGGAGACGCCAACAAGCGAAACAAAAAGGCACGATACTTGCCGGGAGCCATCAAGAACGTGGAGCCTCGGTACCAGGGCGTTTACGTGAGTTACACCCGAGGCAAGGAGAACATGGCCAAGAACGAGGTGCGCCTGATGATGAACGAGTGGTGTGACAAGCTGTATGGAACGACGGTTGTTGAGAACGACGAGGACGAAGACGAGGACATTGGAGACGTGGACGACATTGACAAGGCCATGGCTGCCGAAGTCGCGGCTATGAAGGATACCAAGAAGGATCTCATCACCCCTTTGCCCCTGGGATGTGAATGCATGCTGTTTGTTCGAACTCGAAAGCCCGTGGTTCCTGTGGACTTTGTCAAGACCATCTGCCAGGGTGTCAAGGATACCGGCAACAAGTCGACTCGGTTTGTGCAGCGAATGACCCCCGTCACTCTGACGTCCAGTGCCAGCAAAAGCGAGCTGGAAAAGCTCTGTGACATCGTTCTTGCCCCCCATTTCCATCAGAAGGAGGGCCAAAAACCGTTCAAGTACGCCATTCGACCAACCTTGCGAAACTTCGACGTCATGGACCGAGACGAGGTCATCCAGACGGTCGCTTCCCGGGTCGGCCAGGAACATGGACATTCCGTCGATCTCAAAAACTACGACAAGCTCATTCTAGTCGACTGCTTTAAGGCGTCCATTGGAATGGCTGTAGTTGGCAGTGTTGAGGAGTACGAGGGCCTGGCGCGATTCAACATTGAACAGCTGTGGGAACGACACAACGAGGCCGAGACAGGCACCAGCCGAATCAACAAGACGGACCAGACGGTGAAGGACATTGAAGACAAGGCAGAGAAGGCTGTGCTCAAGGAAGAGATCAACAAGGAGGCTGAAGAGACTGAAGCACAGGCAGAGAAAACCCTCAAGGAGCTGAACGAGCTGAAAAAGGATAAGAAGGAGCTGGAGGATGAGAAGAACAGTGCCGACATCAAGGCCACGGAGCTGGAGAAAGACGCTGAGACAAAGGTGCTCAGAAGCCAAGCCGATGAGGTGATTGACGAGGCCAAAAAGGTCAGGGAGGAAGTGCGGGGCCTGAAGGAGGAGACTGAGTAGTTGTATTTATGATGATCATGTCAACCAAAGAAAGTAGCTTGATTGGAGCGAGAGTTGCTTATGTCCAGAGCATCTACAGTCATTCTATCGTTCAGTATGTACTTACCTACAGTAGACAACTAAAGAAGCTACTTTATCAACTACAGCAATGGATGTACGGTTTTTAATTTCATGCAATATATTCATTATTCATAAGGTGTCAATATGTAAAGAGTTGACACATGCAAGACTGTTAGTAGCTATGTTTTTGTCGTTTTGTGGGTTTAGTTGTGTGTGCTTCAGGTCACTCTACTGAGTGTCGCTGACAAGGGCCTCGGCAAGAGACTCAAAAACAGAGGAGGTCAGAACCTGACGAATGCTGGCCCGCTCCTCGGGATCAACGGTCAAGCACTTCTCCAGAAGCTCGACCCAGTCCTCATTGTCGTCTCCCAGCTTGCTCTTGAGCAACTCCCGGTCCCACTGAGCGTTCTGAATGAGACCCCGAAGCTTGGGGACAAACGAGTGGGTGAAAGGCAGGTTACCCACCAAGAGAGCGTAGACCACCACTCCAAAAGACCAAATGTCAACAGAGGGATGGTAGATGGGCTCAGCAGTGCAAAGCAGCTCAGGGGCAGCGTAGGGAAGAGAGCCAAGGTTGTCTCGCTTCACCGATCCACCCTGAGAAGAAGGAGTGGAAGGCACAGGAGTGGCAGTGCCGTTGGCAGTGGTGGAGCCTCCTCTCAAAGTCGAAGAGTAGGTGGAGGGACCAATGGGGCGGTTTTGTCGTCGCGAGTTCTCATGCTCCCCGTCCTGGTTAATGTAGTCAGACATGCCAAAGTCGCACACCAGGAGGTTGTACGAACCGTCGTCCTGGGGGTCCAGAAGACAGTTTTCAAGCTTGATGTCTCGGTGCACAATATGCATGGACTCATGCAGGTACGACATGGCACAGGCCAGCTGGAAGGCGTACTGTCGAGCGGTCTCCACATCAATGCCCTGTCGATTGTGCTTGACAAGGTCGAACAGAGTGCCGCCCATAATCTTGGAGGTGAAGCAGTAGATGGCTCGGTTGTCCTCATACACATACTCCAGGTCCAAAACGTTGGGGTGTCGAAGCGTGCGCCAAATGTTGACCTCCTGCAGCATCTGCAGATGCTCCTCGGAGACAATGACACTGTTGTCCTGCAAACTGCCAATGGAGTTGGAGTTTCGTCGGGAGTTGAAGGCAGAAGAGTCGGCAGAGGCAGAATCCATGCCGGACAGGTCAGACTCACTGGTTCGAGCAGCCAGATTGGCGTTCTTCTTAACCACCTTGCAGGCCTTGGGCTTGTTGGGCTCTCCTCCTCGAAGCGACTTGCAGTCGGCCTCGTAAACGTCTGAAAATCCTCCGTACCCAATCTTCTGTCCCAGGGTGTACCGTCCAATCTCCTCGCCAGTCAGAGCGTCGGCAGTCAAAGAAAAGTCTGCGTTGCCGCTGGGGGTTCCAGCCACCATACCTTCAGGCTGACTACCCAGAGTGGTCATGTGTCCCATGTTCACGGAGGCGGACCGGGACACAGAAGGCGAAGAGAACTTGGCCAGAAAGTTCTGCGCAGGCGAAGAGGCGGCAGAAGAGGCCGAGTCCTGGGTCGTGTTGAGCAGAGTGTTGTTTCGGGAACGTCGCTTGGAGAAGGGGATGGCGGGAGGAGGTCCGACAGAACCGCCATAGGAGTTCTGGCCAAAAGACTGAGGCGAGAACAGCGAGTTGGCAATCTGGTCGTCCTTGTGCGAGATGGACATGGGAGACGACACTGTGTTGAGAGGCGACATCTGCATCTCGGCGATGGCCGATCGCAACTTCTTTCGTGTGCTAAAGGGCAGAGACTTCCAGTCCACAGAAGCGGCTGCCGAGGCTGCCAGGTCCACAGAACTCGAGCCTGTGCTGATATCCCTAAACTCTCCGGTGTCCGAACGTCGAGGAGACACCACCGAGGCGGGTTCTGAGATGTTGGTGTTTGTGTCGCTCTTGTTGTCGCTCTGCTGCTGAGTGAAGTCCATGCCGGGGACATACTCGTCCGACTCTCCAAACGGCACACGCTCTCGGAAGGTGTAGTCACTGTCTCTGTAGGACTTGGACAGTGTCTGCGACAGCTTCGAGAAGTGGCCCTTGCCACCGCTGGTCAGCACGTCCACGGGCTGTGGCTGTTGTTGTTCGTCGGTGTTCAGATGGTGGTTGATAACGTTGTTGGCCTTTGCGAATCTCGAGGTGTATTGACAAGGCTTCTGTGGCGACTCTGCGTCTGCGTTCTTCATGTCTGTGTCATTTTCATCGTCTGTCTGGGGCTCGGCTGGTGGCGAGTTCAGCTGCATGGGCGAGTCGCACTCGAATCCCTTCGCCACCGTCATGGCATCACCGGTGTTGCGGGTGATGCCGGTCGTAGGTCCTCCTTTTCCGGGAAATAGAAAGTCTTCCATCGTTGTGTAGTTAGCTGTGTAGCGAGGTTGTAGTTGTTGTACTTCTGGCTGTAGTGGTTGTGTGAATTGCTCTTGTCGGATTTATTGCCTGTCGGATTCTGTGTAATGGTATCGTGGGTTGTGAATCAAGAAGAGTAAGGTGGAGCAGATGAAGAAAGAAAAGCGGCGTGTAGTTTTTATTTCATGCTCGCAGCAGCAGCACCAGGCACAGTGTGAGTACAGTAGCTTTGTGTTTCACACCACCTCTTTCTCTCAGCTTAGGCTTAACACTAACACACCATACGGGCCCAAAGTCACAGCTTTCCCGCACCTCCGGATCATTGTCTCGGAAACCCTATTAATAGTGCACCGCAGGTTTGGTGCAACATTTATTCCGGCCTCATAGACTGCGTGAGATACTTTTGCCTACATCACATTCCGTGTGGCCAGCCCTTCACTAAGCACCCTTACATTATCATAGCTCCATCCATGCTTATGTTCCGCCCCCTCCTATTTCCCCTCATGCTAAGACGGTGGACCTGTGTCTCTATTTCCTGACCTTAATCCCTAAACACACACAGTCTTTGGCTTTCTTTCCCTTTGTCTGTGGCGCATCTTTAGGCTTGTCTATCTCATGCGGGGCGACCAATCATGGGCCCCAATGTGCTTACCTCATCCTCCCAAACGACCGAGAACAAGAAACCTTGGAAACCTTGGGCGGAAATTCGCGACCTGCAACTCTAAATTAGTAACGTCTGAAAATTTCTCCCAAATTTTATCTCTCCCAGACTGCAGAAACCGAGGTAGAAGGGAGCGACCCGCATGTGATCGTATTCTAAACTGCCCCGGAGGTCTATTTTTTTGGTTCGGGGTGGTTCTCCAATTTTTCCTGATCGCTTCGCGGCTGTTTTTCCGTCCACAGCAGCACCTGTTTTTGCCTTTGGTTTACCCTTCAATATTACCACGCTCCTCCTTCTATCTCGCATGTTTAGTGCTGCCCAGCCCGGAACATGGACATCTGCCTCTTTAGAGTTGCCAGAGCGAGCTTAAAAAAGACAGCCCACCGCAAGCGACTGGAACATGGTATGGACTTGGTGCGAAATAACCTCGCAAGAGAAGCTCATGTGGCCCCCCGGTCACTAGAGCGAAATAAGACCACACACACGTGGTGTCGAGTCTCACTGTCAGAGGAGAAATCGACAACAATTGCTCGTCGTACCACCAGATACTGCTCAATACCAACGGCTCGCATACAACTTCCCCACCCAGATGAAGTATGGGGGCACCAGTCATGTGATGCCCAAAACCTGCACGGTTTTCCCCTCCCATAGGTGGACGAATGCAATGACGTCACGTAGCCATACTTGTACACACTGTACCAGTACCAGTACATACAGTACGTCCGATATACGCACGCTAGAACAACTAAACAATTCATGTCGAAATGTGCGTTGTGCTAAAGTCTCCACTGAGGGGAACTGTACGTTTACGAGTCTGTAGTCTATGATGTCATCGGGTGGGTGAAAAACAAGCTATACAGCAGGGACACGGGTAATGGTATGTACTGGCAATGCTCGCCAAGGACAGCCCTTTTCAACGTCCTTTTACAAATCTTTACAACGGGCGCTTACAGCTGCCATGCCTGGTTATGCTTGCTTATTGTTAAAGGACAACCTTCTCGGAGGTCTGGTCCCATACAATACAGCCATCATAACGGAGGTTGTTCAGGTCCTTGTTCAGGTCATTGTCCAGATTCTGCGGAAGAAATATTATCACTAGAAACAGGTGGGGCTGTCCAGAAGAATTATTTAGACACTTTTGTAACCGCGTAGCCCGCCCCTTTCCACACATTTATCATTATATTTTCAGCCCCATGTTGCCACACATAATTTGGAGGTTAAAGTTCTTAAGCCGGACGGCTATAGACGTGAGAGAAAGGCTCTCGAAGGATCTTCGGGTAAACACGCACGTTTGAGGTGCGGCTGAAAAACGACTCCGGATATAAGTGGGAGTAAGCAGAATATTTCGGGCTCCACAAAAAGGGGAGTTTCAGGTGACTTTGGGAGGTGATGTACTGTACACGGTAGTGGTTACGCTGGTGTTGTCTTTTTAGTTGGTCGAGCTAAGGTATGCTCGCTAACTACTGTACAATAGAGTAGACTACGTATAAGGTGCTCACTAGTTCTGAACCGTAGCGACTAATTAGTATGTTGACCCAGCCATTCCCTGGGATCCCTGTAAGGTGCCGTATGCGAGGAGACAAGAAGTCGACGAGTAGTGCTTGTTTAGGACAGTCACAACAGTCCACTCCTCCTGATTGCTACCAGCTATTACTTGCACTGTTTGCTGATTAGACCAATAGCAGATCGTGCCAAACACTACCAGGTGGTTCGGTCACTCTCGCAGCTGAGACAATGTTGCACAGCTGATTCAAGCATGACCCTCTTTGAAAATGGGCTCATCGTGTCTCGAAACTGTGCCGATAGTGTCTTAGATCGGATGATTCTGGTCTAGAACGCGAGTCTCGTGATCCATAGTGATCTGGAAGACACACACTCATGGAACAGTATGGCAGGGTCTTACAAACAAGCACCAGCTCAAGATGATTTGGTGAAGATTTGTACCTTCTTGCTCCTACCAGTAACAATCACGGTACACTCTTTCGGTGCACGTTGTCATTAGTCATATGACAATAACCCATCCTTTGACACCCTCGTATCGCGTGCACCACTCGTCCCCACTTCACCACGTAGAAAGTAAGAGGTCGGGCGGTTGGATAGCCCGTCAGTTGAGGTGTCTGACCACCGGATACCCCACACCCCTATTAGCTAGCTGGTCTAGCTCAAGTATTGGGCTACGGCTAGCTACCAGCACAAATGAGGGAAGAGGGTAGAACAGCCTACAAGCAGTTAGTAAGGGGCATCCCTGTTACACACTAGCTATTGGGAATCTTGAGATAAAAATTCAAACATCCAGATTCCCCTTCTGAACCCCGCAGGGCGTTTATACCACATATCAGTGTACTCTTCGACCATCAGCTGTACCCACATGACGCTTTCACCCCAGCAGTGTGAAATTCCTTGATCTCAAGGCTAGCATTCGGGGGTTCAGCAGTCACACCTTACTTGCTGCTCGCACACGGCCATCTCATTTTCTTTTGCTGTAGACGTCGCTCCCTATAACCGACACCGTCTGCCAACTCCTCACTCACCCCTTCACCCATGTTAACGTATCTATTAGCTATAATAAAGTAGTGTTGAAGTTCCAGTGCAGACACTAAAAGACACTAATGTAGTTGTTGATTCTGTCCTTTTGATTCTGGGCAATGCACTCTGCGATCCAGGTGATATTTCGTACCTCCTGCTCTCTGGTCTTGATCCAGGCCCAAATGGTGGAGTAAGTGAACTGCTGTGTGAAGGCCATCTTGCACATGTCCATCTCCCGCTTGTAAAAGTGGTCGGCCAGCGACTTGTTGTCCGTGGTATCAAACACTCCCTTGTAGTCAGACAGACCATCAATGATGGCTCGGACCTGCTCCACGTCTTCAGCTCGAGACAGAGCGTCGGTTCCAACGGGGTACAGCTGGCCAAACTGGGGCATCAGCGACAGTCGGTCGGCAGAAGACAGACCGGAGCCGAAAGAGTTGAGGGCAATGTTGATAGATCGTCTGTCGGCCTCAAAATCGAGCAGCTGCTTCATGATCTGGTCAGAGGGGCTTGGCAAAGTCATGCTGAAGTTGTAGAAGTCCTCGAGGTATGCCTTGTACAGACGGTTTCGGATGATCTCAATGTTCAGCTCATCCAGCTCGTGCACGCCTCCCTGGAAACAGTCCTTGAAGTAGGGGGCCAGAGGGGTGTCAACAAGCACAGTGTCGTAGAGAGACTCGACGTCAGTGGCAACGGAGAGAGTGGGTAGAGTGTCGAACCAACCCAGAGGATGGCATCGCTCCAGCATCTCGGTGTTGTCTCGCTCGTGCAGAGCACCGTTGATAAGCAGAGCAACGTTATCAATCATGTATCCGTAGGAAATGTAGTCCATGAACTTGGTCATGGGCTCCACGCTCTGGGCTCGGACGTATCGGAACTCGGCAATGAGCTTTGCGGCGGCCTTCTCCTGGATGGTCGAGGTGGAGATGGGCGAGGGGATGTTGGCGAGAAAGTTGCCATACTCGGTGGACGACAGCTGAGTCTTGAAATCCTCGAGTGAGTCGCACTGGGTCAAGTTGGTGTAGTTGCTGTTCTTGAGCAGACCAGACTGGTAGCCTCGAACGAGACCTTCAACGTAGCCGCTGAGTTAGTATGATGGAGGTGGTGGTGGGTGTTGCGTTGGTGCACAGGTAGGGTGTTTGACAGTGATAGTCATTGTGTCGCTCACAATAGCGACATGAGGTTCAAGGTGATGACGTGGCTGTTGGAAGAAGCACCCAGTCTATTGATTGTGGCACTTGGCGCAACGATACCACCCAGAGGTACTGGTGCTGATATGAACACCAATGCCTTGCAAGGGGGGGAGGTGACAGGAAGGTCGTAGAGTGGCCAATTTTTTCCCCCAATTCCAGCATGCCACCAAAAACACAATCCCACAAGCCGAAAAGCCCAATTCACCCTTTCTTACTCACTTGTTGATGTTGAAATACAAGCCCTCCATTGCTGTGTAATGTCGACGAGTTACATGTGCGATTGTATGCATTAGGACCTCGGCCGGGTAACCAGGGGTGGAGTTGCGAATTCGTGCAAAAGTTGAGCTAGAAACGAGATTTTTTATTCAATCAATTTGTCATGGAGGGTTAATCAGTTTATACAGTTATTTTTTTTTTATTGTAACACCACCGCATCCCGCTTTTCTTAATCGTGTTGTGAACCCCAGGAAATAAACTCCGGTCGACACGTACTCACCACCATAGTTTGGTGAACATTATCAGGAGTTGTACAGAAACAGTTACAGCTTATCATAAAGGGGGCCATTCTCGACAAACAGCACAAAGTCGCGTATCTAAAAGCGCGCAATTGCATCCTCAACACAAAACTCTCGTATCACATTACAACCGACAATGGATCTGCTATTCGATACACTGACTCAAGACCTGCTGCCGTCTGAAGCAGCTGTGATCAAGAACGACCCTGCTGCAGTCACATATCTCGAGACTCTGCGACACTTGTCAGCGGGCGATGCAGGCGACGAGTTCGATAAAGAGTCTCAGTACCTGGAAACGTCATATGACAACAATGTCAAGACTCTGGCTACTCTGGCTGAAGGAGGTCATCGACAGTTTCTCAGTGCAGCCAAAAACCTCAGTGGATTTGAGCAGGAGTTCAAGTCGTTCAGTGTGACCTCCAACAAGGCTGCAGAGCTGAAAATCGACGCGGAAATTCCAGCGCAGGGAAACCAAAGAGACACTCCTGCTCTTCTGCTACGAAATATCGACAAAGTGAGCGAGATCCTCGAGTTGCCCACACTAACCCGTGCCTGCGTGACAAACGGACTCTACTCGGAGGCACTTGATATTGTTGGGCACGCCAAATTGCTGTCATCTCGATACCCCAACATCAAAATCATCCAGAAGGTGCTTCAAGAAGTGCTTTCTGTGCAGTCGCTGCTTGTCAACGAACTGCTCGCACAACTAACCAAAACCGTCAAACTGCCGCAAATCATCAAAACCGTCTCGTATCTGAAACGTCTACCTCCGTTCAGTGACCTGCCATCTTCAGCAGAGTCGAACAGAGCTCTTCATCAGGTGTTCTTCGCCTCGCGCATCGTCTACATCAAGAGCCAATTGGCTGATATCCCTCACAAGGACGCCAGCGACAAGTACCTCAAGCGATACATTGAGATTGTGCGAGAACATGCATTTGCAACCATTACAAACTTCCGCCTTACATTCACAGACTCTGGCAACGAGTCAGCTGGCGAATTCCTCCGATGCATCATTCTCCAGCTGAGTCAGCAACTGGACGAACACATGCCAAATCTCAACGAGACACAAACAGCCAACATCTGGTTGCAGCTGGCCTACTGCTCACAGTCAATGGGTAGAGTGGGAGGAGAGTTTGGTCAGGTGCTAATGGGTCTGGTCAAGGACGAGAATGCCGAGAGGGAGTGGTCTGCCGCCGTCGAAAAGCAGAAGGAGATTTCCATTAGCATTGCTTAGGCAGATTAGTGGAAAAGTACATAGGATTAGCATATTATCACGACAGTGAATAGACACACCAGGAGAGGGGAAACAGAGGCTGGTTAAGCACCAGGCATGTATGTCATCACACAACAGACACGGGCGTTCACTGCACCAAAATAGTTGGGCTTATGGTATGCTCGATAACAGTACAGTACGTACACACGCACGGTCTAGCCCTTCCGACTGCCCTGATTCCGAATCTTCTGGATCTCCTGCCCTAAGACGTGCATTCAAGGAGCTGGTTTCTGCCAGCTACTCTCTGAATAGTGGATCCAACGTTGCCGTCTCCTTGTCCACTTAAAGCTAAGCAACACAACTGTATCGACCAATTGGAGAAGATGGGCTTCAAGTTCCACCAGGTCCCCACCACCACCTTCTACATCTGGCTTGTTTTCAGCTCTCTTCCTAAGAGGACCCGAGCTCTTGTACGGTCAGCAATCCCAGATTTCCATTGCCAAGGCTAAGAACACGGACGAGACCGACGCGGTAGAGATGACTAGCAATGTTTCCGGTGCTGTTATTTACAAGGACTGGCTCAAGAAGCTTGCCAAAGACAAGACCAAGACCACTTTGGTTGTCAAGGCCACCAGCGCTTGTAATAATCGAGAGAGGGTGATTGAAAGAATTTGATTCCAATCGTGTGTATTCGTTAGACAGCAAAGGACAGCTGGCTCCCGAGGAGCGACGTCCAAAGAGCCATTTGCTTCTGGTAAGATATGAAACATGCAATTGTCATGTTGCAAGACATCTGTTTGGTCTGTCTGAAGTTGGATCAGACCTTTGTAGTCTCGAAGAAACATCGCGACAGTGAACAATGAGAAGAGGTGGATATTGGCTCGTGTTCAAGCAGCAGTTTCAATTTAGCAGACTAACGCAGGGCTTACCACTTGTACCACTAAGTATCCTCCAGAGTCTGGTTCCAGTGCCACCTCTCCTAGTTCTGTGCAACTACTGGACCCAACAACCGACAGACCCAGCAACGTCAGCTCCAAGTCAATTCTTCCTCAAAGCATCTCCGACTTCCATTCATCCGACTTCTCGCTTAAACCTCCTGTAACCGCGTCGACTGGCAATGCTGTCTTCATAGCCCCCCTTGGTGGACGTGCCAAGCCTGTGGCCCGAGAGAATGGTATGATGCATTTAGTGCAGAGATTTGGGCATGGTGAGAATGATCTAAAATGGATATACTGGCCGGATTTTGATAGAATTTTTTACTTATTCAGTTCCAGCAGTATCACTTATACTTATCATCAACTCTAGGAGGTCATACATGTCTTATCGGTCTATATTCAGTGCTCCTTTAGTTCCGTCTTTTGCGCTATTCTCAAACAGGGTTTTTGCTTTTTCAACCCTAATGAACCTAAAGCTAATTCCAGCTGAATCTCTAACGTGAAGTAGTCAATGAAAATTGACCAAATTTGTACCAATACATTTCCCTTTTATTTTTATCTTCATTTATCAACTTCTCGTCTTTTCACTATCTCTCAAGCATCCAATAATCGCCCTCAAACACCACTCTCAAAGCCAATCCCCAAAGTAGGTTTTTGAAGCTGCAGGTTCCCCGAATATCGCCCGGAAACAAGCGTCTGTGGCAAGAAAGCAGGCTGGTTTTTCTGCAAACGTGGTGCGCCTGAAGCAGATCAACGCGGGGTACATAATTGAGGCGTCGCAGTTTTCGGCTTTTGTGTGCACAAGCTGGTAGTTTGCCGCATTGTGATTTGTCCCTATCTCGAGGGCTTTTGAGTTTTCTAAGGCTAGGACGAGATGTTCAGATGGAGATCCAGTTAGGTACTTACAACGGTGAAAAGTTGATAATTGTATTCGCTGTCTAGTTCTGATTCAATACATCTAGTTCTTTTTTCCTTTAGGCCCAATTTTGACCCTCTCTGATCCTTTGAAAGCCGTGAACTGCGAACAATGGTCCAGGGCAAAAAACGGCGTGATGACGAGGGGTAAATTCCGTTGTGTAATACGGTCGGCAAGTTTGCGGCTACGAAAATATTGGAATCATTAAGTCGACTTAAGACACGACAAGGCACCCAGGTTTTCGAACCTCCTGAATCTATGAACACCTACAGACCGGTTTAGTGATTCCATCTACTCATCAGCGAGTCTTCTATACAGGGATGTAGAATCTGGGGAAATGCATGGGTCTATTTTGGACTTTGAAAAGCGCAAAGTGGATCTTTTTCCGTATCCACTCTGTTTCTACAAGCGCCTACTGCGCATTGTCCTGCAGTCTGCTGGACGCAAATGTACTCGTGGTCGCCGAGAGGTTGACAAGAGAGTGGAATATATAAGAGGCCTAGTTTCTGGCTATGAATAGATTATCATTCGCATTCACTTGGTCACACACACACACACACACACACACACACACACACAATGTCGAACAACGTTGATCTCGAACACGGATACAGCCTGGATCACCAGGTGTCGCACCGATCTAAGCACCAGGTTATTGAAGAAGAGAGAGTTGATTCATCAAACTCTTCAAACATTCAGGGTCTCACTGGAGACGAGTGCTCTGACGCCAAGCTTGCTAAGGTTGAGACTTCTGGAACTCATGGCGAGTTCATTCACATTGCGGGACTCAAGTACCACAAGGATGACTTTATGAGCGCCTTTGGAGGAACTCTTAACCCTGGTTCTGCCCCCATTCCTTCTCGACGGTTTGCCAACGCCGCTCCCATTGGTCTTTTCTCCTTCTCCATCACCTGTTTCATTCTGGGAATGTGTCTTGTTAACGCTCGAGGTGTCCATGCCCCCAACGTTATGGTTGGCTGTGCTGTTTTCGGCGGAGGTCTGGTTGAGTTTGTTGCTGGAATCTGGGAGATTGTCGCTGAAAACACCTTCGCTGCCACTGTCTTTCTCTGTTTCTCGTGCTTCTGGTGGTCTTGGGGTATGCTGCATCTGCCTATTGGAATCGAGAACTACTACGAGACTAGCGACGAGTTTTCTCAGGCTGTGGGTCTCTTCCTTATGGGCTGGTTCATCTTTGCCATTCTCATGACTCTGTGTACGGTGAAAGCAACAGTGGCCTTTTTCGTGCTGTTCTGTTCGCTGGATCTGGCTCTCATCTTCCTTGCATCTGGCCATTTCCTCAACAACCCCAAGCTGATCCAGGCCGGCGGCGGCTTCTGCATTTCCACCGGTCTGTTGGGCTGTTACAACGCCTTTGGTGGAGTCGCCACTCCCCAGTCCACCTTCACCTGGATCATTCCTCGAGCCATCATGATGCCCGGCGCCCACAAGAAGGACTACTAATTGCATGTATATAGTTAATCGTTTGAATTTAGAGAATATTTGGTGGTACAAGTACTCGCAGACGAAGTATTGTAGTGTACGTGAAACTTGAAACACTCAATGAATCATCGATAGATTCGTGTAAAGGATGAGGTCTCTTTGCACTGACCATCATGATAGTGTAAGAGACTTGATGGCTCTAACCAAACCAATGCCCAAGATGACGATATTCCAACACCTTCCTTGACTTCTACAAGCTCATAGAGGTCCACTGAGACTACTAGAAGCCCTAATATTGCTTTGTATCCAATATTTTGCGTTTTTTTTTTTTGATTCTAGGGAAATACATTTCAGCTACTTGAGGCCTATAATAATGCTAAACCCGCACATCGGACTCGGATTCGGGTGTTCAGAAGAGCGTATGGCTTATCGTGCTCGTTTCCTCCTGTTCCTCCTTCTTGACCGGATAAATATCAACAATCAAACAAAGCAAATAAACAAATGATCTATAGCATTTTTTTTTTTTTTTGATTCTAGGGAAATTTTTTTTTTTTTGATTTTTTGACTAAGCAGATATCATCTTGTAATAGCCACATTTTCCTTTTTTTCAAGATTCCGGTATCCTGGCCGAGCGGTCTAAGGCGCCAGGTTAAGGCTAATACCTTAACGAATTTCCTGGTCTCTTCGGAGGCGTGAGTTCGAATCTCACGGATATCATTTTTTCCCGCTCCTGCAACGATCTACGAGCGTTTCTGACTCTATCCATTGACTTGCTGTTATTTTTGCGGTCGCTGGCTTGATCTAGATCCTGCCTAGCACTTACTTTACTATAGTCTAACTATAACTACAACCTCCGTTCAAATCATTTATCGTTGGCCGCTTATATCGCTTCCGTTATCTATCTACTCCTGCTGCACCTCCTTCTTGTCGGAAGTCTGCTCGGGCTTCATGGCGGGGAACAGAAGAACCTCCTTGATGGTGTTGGAGTTGGTCAGGAACATGGTGAGTCGATCAACACCGCATCCCCATCCGGCAGTAGGGGGAAGACCGTACTCGAGGGCAGTGCAGAAGGTCTCATCGACCATTTGGGCCTCGTCGTCTCCGGCATCCTTCTGTCGAGCCTGCTCCTCGAATCGCTCTCGCTGGTCAAAGGGATCGTTCAACTCGGTGTAGGCGTTACAGATCTCCTTGGTGGCAACAAAGACCTCGAATCGCTCACAGATACCGGGTCGGTCTCGAGAGTACTTGGCCAGAGGAGACATCATCTCGGGGTGGCCGTAGACAAAGGTGGGGTTGATGCACGAGTCCTCAAGGTAGTCGCCAATCAGCTTGTCCAGCATTCGGGCGTTGGTGAGAGGAGGAGTGCAGGTAAGGCCGACCTTCTTGAGCTGATCCTGCAGGAACTGGTTGGTCTCGGCGGTGTGGAGCTGGTCTCCAGGAGGGAACTTGACGCCCAGCTTCTCCTCAAGAGTGCCGATGATATCGAGTCGCTTCCAGGGTCGAGCGAAGTCGATGGTGACAGTCTCACCCTCGGGGCCCTGGGGCTGGTACTCAATCTGGTATCCTCCGGTGATCTCCTTGACCATCTCGGAGAAGAGCAGCTCGGTGGTCTCCATGAGATCGTAGACGTCGGCGTAGGCCTCGTAGAACTCACAGGTGGTGAACTCGGGGTTATGGGTCTGGTCAATACCCTCGTTTCGGAACTGTCGGCCAATCTCGTAGACTCGCTCCATTCCTCCAACAACAAGCTGCTTGAGGTACAGCTCGGGGGCAATTCGCATGTACATGTCCAGGTTGAGGTCGTTGTGGTGGGTGACAAAGGGCTTGGCGGTGGCTCCTCCAGCAATGACGTTCATCATGGGGGTCTCGACCTCAATGAAGTCCTTGTTGTCCAGGAACTTTCGGATGTACTGGATGATCTTGGATCGCACAATGAATCGCTCTCGGGTGGAGTCGTTCATGATCAGATCCAGGTATCGCTGTCGGAATCGGGTCTCGACGTCCTTGAATCCGGACTGGTGGGTAGGCAGCATATGCAGAGAAGGAGTCAGCAGAACCAGCTCCTTGCAGAAGACGGAAAGCTCGCCCTCACCGCCCTTCTTGGGCTCAGTTCGGCCGGGGTAACCTCGGATACCAATGACATCTCCTCGTCGGATAAGATCGTGGATTCCCCAGTCTCCCTCGTTGTCCTGGCCCTGGGCCATGATCTGCACGGTCTTGCCCTCCTGATGAAGCACGTAGAATCGCAGCTTGGAGCCGGCAGCTCGCAGAGTGTGGACTCGGCCAGCAACAGAGACCTCCTCGTCCTTCTTGATCTCTCCTCGAGCCAGACCCTGGTACTTGTTGACAAACTCATCGACCTTGGTAGTCACGTGGAACTTGTGGGGGTAAGGGTTGGGGGTCTTGGACTTTCGCAGAGCGTCAATCTGTCGAGATCGGATCTCAAAGTACTGGTTGGGGGTCAGCTCCTCCTCGTTGGGGCCCTTCTCCTTCTTCTCGGTCTTGGGCTGGGCGGCGGCCTTCTCGGCCTTCTTCTTGGCCAGATCTCGCAGCTTCTGTCGCTTCTTGAGCTCGGACTTGGAGACCTGCTCGCCGGTCTCCTCGTCGAGATAGGTCTTGGCAAGAGCCTCGGTGGTTTCCTTGATATCAGACATGTTGTGGTGGTGGAGGAGGAAGATCTGAAGAAACTTTTCACCCACATGGCCCAAATTTCGAGATAACCCCAGGTAGGGTAAGTGGGTTGGGATTATGCACTGTGTGCTCTGATGAACAGTGTGTGACTCATGGAGGTTAGGGGAGATGGTGAGGCTGATATTGAGGTGAATATTGGATCAGTGACTCACCGGCTGGAACTTGAGCATGATTAATCGATAGATAGGATGAGAATCGGCGAGATTTTAGCATCGTTTCAGGCACTGCTCCTGTGTTCTTTGTTTTACTCCCAATAGCCCAACATCGCCAGCTGCGTTCAACTTGTCGTTTTTTGCAGTTGGGTAGTGTGTTTAGATTGGCAAGGGAGCGAAAAGGGGGACGAGGTATGTGTGTCTGGAAACAGGATGGAGGAATTGATTGTAGCCACGATATTATTTTAGCAGTACTCTTTGATTATTTTTTCATGAGTTGTTAAGCACAATCCAATGACTTTATGACAAGGTATGAATGATATCTAAACCCACCCTATCATCCGAATGTAAGTACACTTGACTTTAGTTGAGCTAGCTATGGTCATGCTGACTCAGCTGATAAGAGTCGCATAGCTTAGTCGTGACTGTGGAAGAGGTTGGCACTTGACAGGATATCTCAATCCTGCTGAAAAAGCAGTGTCATTTGTTCTATCTGTCTCTCAAGTCTTTCTGTGTATATTGATAGCTCTTGCAATGGCACTATTCTCTCGCCTGCATACAACGCGAAATTTCAATTTAACAAACTCAATTCGCGTTCTCCACACAACTGACGCCAAACCAGATTAGCCAACCACGAAATGAGCGCGGAAACCACGAGTCTTGTCGACGGGCAGTTTGTTCGGGCGCTTGAAAAGGTGCTTCCTAAATTGCCCGGCGACTTTGTTTTCCACCACTACCATACAAAGAAACGCCAGTGCAAACGGTCTCTCATTTTCCAGGATGATGTTCTGGACGGTTTCGATGAGGGTGATGATGAGGAGAAGGAAGAGAAGGAGGAGAAGGAGGGTGGGGACCAATCTGCTGAGTCCAATGAAGTCGATGGGGAGTCCTCTGGAGAGCCTACCGAGGCCAAGAATGGGACCACCTCTGAGTCCACTGAGATCAAGGACAAGGAAGAGAAGCCTGAGACTGGGGACAAGGAAGCTGACAAGGGTGCTGTAGGTATGGATGACGAGAAGACTGACACTTCGGATCTCGCTGACAAGTCCGAACTCAAGTCCGAATCCAAACCCAAAGTCGTCCCCCTAGAAATCCTTGAACGACGAAAGAAACACACAGTCATCACACACATGTTTGTGTTGTCGTACGAAAAAACCATTTTATTCGCACTCGAAATCTACGCCTTCTACGACCCTACAGGTGTCACTTTGTTCGTCTCAAAGGCAGACACCACCGGCCAGTCCCCCCTGGTTGATGGTGAATCGGTCCGAGTGTCGATGAAGGATGTTTCAAGAGCCATCGTCGACGTACTGCTCAAACAACATCCCGGCCAACGGGTTCGAATATGTCTGTTTGCACGACCCGAAAAGCAGTACCTTTTCCCCTTTTCTGCTGACTACCCCAAAAAGCATTTCCTCAGCGGTCCTCAGCTTACCAAGTGGTGGATCGGATGTCTGGATGGTCTTCTTGACGACTTTGAGAACCCCACAGCTACTCTGCGAATTCCTGGTGCCGAAAACAGAACCGTTCAGAGCTTTCTAGAAGGTCTGCCTAAGTGGACTATGGGTGATATCTTCAAGTACCAGAAGCCTGAAGTTGGAGAGGTGCCTGAATCAGACTCCAAACTCGCAATCTACCAACTCCCTCGGTTCCCCGATGACCCCAAATCGCGATTCCTCGATTTTCTCGCCTCTGAAGGACGTACCACCACCTGCAACATTGAAATGTTCTGGGAAGAGATCCAGGGCCGCCAGGAGTTCAACGCCGGTATCATGGTTGGCCTCATGGGCGTTGACGGCTTTGTGAAGGGAGAAAAGAAGCCCGAGACGGAACCTGCGTCTTCCTTATCGTACAAGGAGTTCAAAAATGTGCGAGAAATCATCACCGAGTCGGATTACACAACTACCGAGCTGGTCATTGATGCCAACAGAGAACTGACAGAGGATGGACCCGCTCAGAGCCGTGTGAGCTTCCAGGGACAGCTGGAACGAGCTGCTGCTCCGCCAGTGTCGGAACTCAAGCGAGCTCCTGTTGTCAACACCCTCAACATGAACCTGGTTAGAAAGAAGAAGAAGACTAACTAATAGAATAAATTATACATCTACACCTTACAGAGCCCATTGTAGTTCCAAGTACGAGTACATGTCACAGTAAATATTGTTATATCTCCCGACTGATGGCCACCTTGTCAAAAATATAACTTGCCAGGTCCTCGCCTTCCCTGTCCTCTCCGACAACATTCATCTCAGCAACTTTGCCGAGAAATAACATACGTTGAAGCTCTAGTTTCCACTTGTCCATCTCGTTGTAGTCTTCCATCTCTAGTTTCTCCTCCCTACGGCTGCAGATTGTCGAAAGAAGCCGTTCTGCCTGCTTGCGATTCTTGTCCTCCAGTGGTAGATACCCTCGCCGGAAATCCACAAGTGAAACACCGATGTAAGATATGGAAGAACCCATCCCCTGCAGAGAAAAAGCCCGTACAAACGAGCGGAACCGATACGTGGCAGCAATGTGTATACCGTGGGGATCAGCGTCGACACAGATGAACATGGACAATGTCCTGTCGAAAAGACGCACAAAATCTTGAGTCATGTGATCAGGGTATCCTTTTCCGGTAATCAGAAGTACATCTTTGGGAATGAACGGGCACAAAGTCGTAAAAACCGCCTCCTTCTCAACAACCAATATACTGGTTATTTGAGAAGACAGTTGGATATCACTGATTTTTGTCGTGTACGGTATCAGGGCTGTGGTATGGGTGGGTATCGTCACGGGAGCTCTGTAACCATCCTTGTACTCGATTACCAAGCCTGAATCGCATGTTGAGTAGATGAGTCCCTTTTGAGCTGCCATAACATTAAGAGAGTCACGGGGCACTTGAAGAAAATCGTTGGCTATCCTTGAGATACAGCTGTCTACCAAGCTCTGGCTTTTGAACAGATCCACCGCGTTATAGTAAATGTCTCTCTTTGTGGTGATTCGACCGTTATCTAGACAGCTCTTGATGATTTGCAGCAGTCTCAGGTAGATGGAGAATCTGTTGACAGAGTTGCCGCACAGTGTTGTTAGAGGTATGCCCTTAGAGGCATGGGTATCGAAGATAAAGGCGATTGAGATATCTCTGAGCATTTGCTTCTTGAGTCGAGACACTGTTTTGTTGATGAGTGTGATGGTATCATGGTTTTCGTCCATCGTGGTGGTTGTGTGGTTAAGGGGGTGTGCTGTAGAAGTCATCTCATTGTATGTATGGAGGCAGGTGACCTCACACTACACACTGTAATTTGTCAAAAGGTTGTTACAGTACTGTACGGTAAATGATGGTTGTCAAAATGTTTGAATCACTTACTTGACAATCTGATACTGATATTATTCGTTATCACTAGATCCACACTTGAATGTTAAGAACTGTCCACCACGACACTAGTCACTCCTCGTTGCTGTGGCTATCTGACCTAGGATACAAAGACAGGTACAAGTACGGTACTGTACTTGTTCTTGCACTTGTATCAATACAAGTAACGGAGACACCCGCAAATGGCCTTGATTTTCACACCTTCACTTCCAAATTCCCAGACCCGAGTTTTTCTGGTCTTCAGGTGCATGATTTATACTTGTACCCATTAAATGAGACACACATGGCAAGAGCTGATCGGCAATGCTGACGAAAAAAGGCAACCGAAAAGTCAACCCAAATGAAGACATCTCAGCCGAGAGATGCTCTTGCACAAGTACCGGTACATATTCTCAAATTCGTTTTCGATGAAGTAGCTGTCAAATAGTTCACGTTATCGCCAGATTGCTGACTCGGCTAATGCACCTCTATACAGCAACCGCCTGCATGCCTTAGTCCATTGGATCTGTCGGATCGGACCATTGAAAGAATTAGACTCTCCCCACATTCTGCAGCTCAGCTCATACCAACGCTGGAGTAAATAACACACTCACTCCTTTTCACCACACACACACAACCATGCTGCATACTATCAAGGGTCTTCGACAAGTGGGGGGAGCCCGAAACTTCTCTGTGAGCTCGAGAGCGCTTCTCCAGCTCAAGAACGTGACCAAGACAGGCCTGGAAATCGAGCTGGAGCCCGGATCGATCCCCGTCCACTTCTCCCACTTTTTCCTCAGAGATGCCGCCTCATCCACAAACGCCATTGATCCCTCGACTTCGCAGCGGTACTTTTCGTCCGGCGAGCTGGCCAAGGACGTGCATCCCCGGAAAATCCACGTGGGCAAGAAGGAGGGACAGGCAGACTCCAACACAGTCTACTCGACCCAGGACACCAAGATCTGCCAGCACGAAACTGACATAGACGGGCTGAAAATCGAGTGGTCTGACGGGTTCCAGGAGTACTACACCGCCCACTTTCTCAAACAGTACCAGTCTCCTGAAGCCTCGCGAAAACGACGACATCTGGCCCAGCCCATCCACCTGTGGGAACGAAAGGAGATCACATCTGCTCTGGACAAGAACGAGATCCAGACCACGTGGAAGGAGTACCAGACCACCGAGGGAATGCATAAGATCGTCAAGGCGCTACATGACTACGGTCTGGCGTTTGTGACGGGTCTTCCCGATCAAAACACAAAGGTGGTCGATGCCGAAGATAAGGATGTCGGAACCGTTACAGCAGAGCCCATTCTGGTGGAAGAGGTCGGTAAGCAGATTGGATACATCAAGGAGACCTTCTATGGCCGATCCTGGGATACCAGATCCGTGCCCAACCCCAAAAACGTGGCTTACACCTCTCAGTACCTGCCTCTGCACATGGATCTGTTGTACTACGAGTCTCCCCCTGGAATCCAGCTGTTGCACGTGATCAAAAACCAGGCCATTGGAGGCGAGTCAATCTTCACAGACTCTTTCGCATCGGCCAAATACGTGTGGGAAAAGAACCCCGCGGCCTACAGAGCTCTCTGTGAAATCCCCCTGACCTTCCACTACATCAACGACGGCCAGCATTACCACAACACCGTTCCCATGATCATCGAGCACCAGCAGACGGATAAATCCAAGTGGACCAACCCCAAGGCGATCAACTATGCGCCTCCCTTCCAGGGACCCTTTGATGCTGTCGAACTGGTCGAGGGGGGAGACAAGTGTGAGCTCTTCAGAGAGGGTCTCCGACTGTTCGAGGAACACCTGACCAGCGCCGAAAACGAGCTGCGAACTAAAATGGAGGAGAACTCATGTGTGCTCTTCCTCAACCGACGAGTCCTGCATTCTCGAACCGAGTTCGACGCCCAGTCTGGCGTTCGATGGCTCAAGGGCACCTACCTGGACATTGACGCCTTCTACTCCAAGCTGCGAGTCCTGTCCAACGACAGCTAATGGGAAAACCTCTCTCAAACGTATATATACACTAAATATTTTTCTATGCTAACGAGGTATATGACCTTTTTAACTAGATCACCTCGCCAATAATCTTGGAAGCCTCCTTGTAAGTCTTGAGAAGAGTCTCGCACTTTTCTCGCTCCTGGGCCAGGTTCTCGTCCTCAAACAGAAGAGCGTCAAACAGAGACTCCTTGTACAGCTCGCTGACCAGTCGGTTCTGAACGCTCTCCTTGCTGTAGTTGACCAGCAGATGCATGACGGCCTTGGGGACCTGGTCCTGGATGGACTCTCGCACAATGTTGAAGTACGACACAATCAGTCGTCGTATCAACTCACACTCGAGCTTCTCTCGGTCGGACAGCTGCTCGCCGTCCTCGAGATCCATGTCGTCGAATGCAGAAGCCATGGTGTCCATGGGGTCCGAGGCGTGCTTCTTCTCATTGCCACCCTTCTGGTTGGAAGAGAAGCCGTTGGGGAACTGGCCCTTCACGCCAGCAGCGCCGGGAGGAGGCATGACGGGGTTGCCATCGGCGTCCTTGCCGAAAAAGTAGTTAAGGAAGGTGTCCTTGGGCTCTCCAGAGGCGTTAGTGGCGGTGGAGGGGGTTCGGTGATGATGGGGCTCTCGGGGATGGTCCTTGCCACCCTCGGTGGAGGCGGGTCGAGAAGAGACGGAGTCGTCGTCGGGGCCGTTCTCGATGGCCTGGGGGGTATCCTTGCCGTTGGGAGGGAGCATATCCATATGCTTTCGTCGCATGTCCTTCTGCCGACTGGCGTTTTCTTTTTGCTTCTTCTCCTCCACCACGGTGGCCATGGCATCGGCGGCGCCAATGAAGTTGGGGTGGTTGGTGTTAATGTATGCTCGCTGGATGGCAATCAGCGACTCCACGTAGGAGGCGGCGGGACCGAGACGCTCCCGCAGCAGGTCCGAGACACACTCAATGAGCTTGGCCTGCAGCTTGGGGAACCGCGACAGCTCGGGAGATCCACAGTTGTGACAGATCTTCATGAGCTCCTCGTACACGAGCTCGACGCATCGCTGGGAGGGAGGCTCGAGCAGCTTGATCTGGGGCTTGACCAGCAGATCAAAGGCGAGCTCGGGCACAAACAGCGAGGCCCGGGGACCGGTGGAGTTTCGGATGGCGGTTCGGATGTCGTTGATGGACAGGTTGGCGGTGGGGCTTATCGAAGACAGCGCGGTGCCAAACACATCGTTGTAAATGTAGTAGATTCGAGCTCCTCCGCACAGCTCTTTGGTGGAGATGGCGCCGGTGCCCTCGATGGAGGTGACGAACTTGGAGGCAAACTTGGTCATGAGCTGCAGAATCAGGGTGCCCTTGGACTCGCCGCTGTTGAGGTACGACACGCCGTAGCTGGAGAGCTCCTGCTCAGTCTGGCCCATGAGGGTGTTGAGCTTGGCCTTGATGTCGGGCAGCTTCTCTCGAATGTGGTTCATCAGAGTCTGGTTCAGAGACTTGGCCAGAAACTGGGTGCCGCACTTGTGGGCAATGTTTCTGTAGACGGGGTGGTTCTGGAAGAACTCCCGCTCGGCTTCCAGGGAGTCGGCCAGGGGCTTGCCGGCGTGGATGTCCTGCTGGGATCGGTTGATGACTCCGATGAAGCCCAGCTTGAGAGGGTAGACTCGGCCGGACAGAATATCCATGGCGTTGGTGCCCTGGTCCATGAGATCCAGCTTGGTGAGAATACCAATGGTTCGCTTGCCGTGGGGGTCGACCTGTCGGGCCAGCTTGAGCGACTCGGAGTTGACAATGTCCACGTTGGCGGGCGACACCGCCAGGATGATGGAGTTGG
The DNA here is from genome assembly GCA_900519085.1 of Yarrowia deformans. Taxonomy (NCBI): domain Eukaryota; kingdom Fungi; phylum Ascomycota; class Dipodascomycetes; order Dipodascales; genus Yarrowia; species Yarrowia deformans. Next base: position 911,643 of record ULGY01000002.1, on the reverse strand, counting down.
GCTTGGCAATGTACTCGCAGATGAGGTGTCGGGTCTGTCGCTCAATGTCGGTGGGCTGGTCACCAATGGGGATCTTGGTGAGACCGGGCAGATCCACGAGGGTCAGGTTGAGCACGTGGGGGGAGAAGATTTTGAGGTTGATGGGGATTCGGTTGATGCCCTTGTTGTTTCCGGCGATGCGAACCGTCTCGTTCTCAATCTCCTTTCGGATCTCCTCGAAGTCGTAAAACTGTCGACCGGGAATGTGCAGAAACTCGCCCCATTCGACCGAGTTGGACTTGGGGGTTCGGGTGTGCACCTCGCCACTGGATCCAGGTCGGTCCTTCTCCTCAGAGGGCAGGTTGACGAGCTGCAGCACGAGGGGTCGTCGGGTGACGATTCCGGTTCCCCGAGGCAGGAAGTCTCGGCCGACAATGTTTTCCAACACCGACGACTTTCCACACGATTGGGAGCCCACCACCACGACCTGGGGGAGGTCGAGGGTGTCGGAGCCGATGGTGTTGAACACGAGGTCCTGCAGTTTGTTGACCAGGGGGATCAGGTCTTCTAGAGATGCTGACATCTGGGTTAGTACGGGAGTTCGAGATGGTGTGGGGTCATGGAGAGAGGATTCGTCGAAACGGGCTATCGGACTGACAATGAACAAGTCGCGAGCTGATGTGTGTCATGGAGGGTGGATCGGAGCAGGCAAAGTCGATGTAGACAATTTGATGACGTGTCTAAAAAAGGAGACCACAAAATCGCGGCCTTCACCAAAAACCACGACCCACATCAACCACCGTCACAACGCCACTGTCATGATCCACCCGATGTAGTGTAGACATGATAACACATAATCACAAGCCATGAGCAACCAATAAGGGAAAAGAGATTGCGCTGCAATTTCAGCGTCAAACAAACACCGCTTCTCCACCCAACCAACCGCTCCAGATTCCAAGCTCGTTTTACTCACCTTGATGTGTATCGATGATTTCTCAGAGAGAAGACAAATATGCAAATGCAAATAGCAACACAGGCAAACTGCCAATTTGGCTTTGGCTTTTTTTCGTACACTGGTAACCACCAAACGTTCGGGGTTTGGGAAGTTTAACGAGGCCGATGGGGGAGCAATAAACCGTCTCTAGAACGTGTGGTTTTGAGTCGATTGGCAAATCGAGCCTTATAATCACATCACGTGACTCGGTGAAAGACATCTACCTCTTTTTCTCGATCTAAACACCCTCCAAACCACCCCTAAACTGCGCCTTCCCGAATCACATTGATCTGCATTATAACAATGCCTTTCAACCTGTTGTCACGGCAACCATCGCCACCTAGAGAGTCTCCTTGTGTGTGTTTTGAATGCAGTAATCCGTGCTGTTTGCTTCAAGTGGTAAAAGCCGTATATAAAGAGCCGAATGCCCACCCATTGTATTATCTGGGTCCACAAAACTCGCCAAGTGGGTTTTCCCCGCGTACCCCTTGCACTCTTTTCATTGGTTGGTTGGCATCGCCACCGACCGGAATTATGCGGGCTACGCGTTTGCCAAAGTATGGTGGAGGGTCTACGCTCAGGAATCGTGGCTACTTATATACAACCACGAGATCACGTGATGGGGTTGAACCACTGCATAACCGCATTAATACCTTGAGAGCATTGTTTCAACAAGTACACTCCGGACAATAACTCTTTACTCCATCGATGCTTACTGGTACGCACATCCACCCTGTCATTACCCTACTGAGCCTGGTCCAGTCTTCCAGCTAACTATAATGTGGGCACTGTTCTAGACTGGTGGTAGGTGCCGTTGAAAGTGTCTATATATTCATATATATGGGTCTGCGGCTTGAAATAAAAGACAAATAAGACGAATTCATTGTTCGGTCGGCGAATTCGCCAATTATTATCAGTTCTTCTCCCTGACATGTTTGCTTGCAGAAATATCTGTGAGTGCTCCGCAACTTGCTTATCGTCAGTAGCCTATCAGGTGAACGGTGTTCTTGTAGATGATTAGTGAGAGTCAGTCTGAGAACGACATACAACAATCAACTGACTGTCAGTAACGATGAAGGAGGCTCAATCGATATCTTCAATGTTCCAGAATTCTACCTTTCACATTATCTACAGCATATCAATCTCTAAGACAAGGCAAATACCGCTTTTCGCTTCTCTTCAACGCTGTCTACGCTTTACGAACGCACACATTTTACCTTCTGCCAAATTTCACTCCAACACGAAAGCCACCGTATCCAATGGCGATCTCTCTCAAATGAGTTTACAAAAGTACAAACGCCGAATATATCTCCAACCCGAATTACCCCCACTCACTCTTGCGGCTCTGATTTCCACAACTCCATCTAGTGCCTGTTTGATGCTGGATTAGTGCACCTCTCGCTTGTCTGGCCTCATGGGCTACTCCACAGAAAAGCGGGGTGCGTGTGGGACTTGCAGGAGGGAGGTGGTTTGAAGGGGTCGGTTCAAAATGGCGATGTTGACGAGATAATGGGATGAAAGTGGTATCAAAGAGATCGTCAAGACAAGAAGAGCTTAATGATATTTTTAAATTCCCCTAACTGTCACTCTTGCATCAAATTGACCCTCCATCCCCTCAACCCCGTCCATTTAGACTCTGCGGTAGCGCACATGCGGCGCGATATTGCCGTTTCTTGTTTCCGTTGGAGTGGTCAAAAGCTGGTCCTGTGTAGGTCCGGAGAATAATGGGAAGGGGAAAAAACACCGGAAAACACGCTTCTATTCGTGGCAGGTCACGTTAGCTGTGAACACGGTCGTTTTTGGACACAACTCTCCACCACCACATCCACAGACATTGCCCGAATAGGCAAGTGCATGCGTTTGGATGCGGACATCGGCTATGAGTCGTGGGGAGCGACAGAGCTAATTTCTTATCTGGCGGCTATTAGTTCCTCAAGCCAGATTAGTCTACATTGGTTCTTTATATAAGGCCATGGCGGTCCCTCTCTCCCAGCCAGAAAGAAGACTTTACACATTCCAGCTAACCACACCATGGGTTACTTTTACGTGAAGAAGACCATCAAGGCCAAACAACAGGAACGGGAGGACCGTATGGCGGCACTGCCCGAATACGACACTCCCCTGACCACCAAGGAACGAGACATTCTCAAACAGGAGGCCGAGCAGGTTGTCAGCCAGGTCCAGAGCGGAGAGCTCAAGGCCCCCGATGTGCTCAAGGCTTACGGAAAGATGGCGTTCAAGGCCCAGCGACATTGCAACCCCGTGACCGAGATCATGATCAAGGACGCAGAGAAGTGGGCTGCCAACACAAACACGGAGGGATCTCTGGCCGGCTTCCCCATCTCCCTGAAGGACACGGCCGGAGTCACCGGATACGACTCCTGCATGGGTTACACCGGCAAGTGCTTCAAGCCCTTCACCAAGGACGCCCCCATCATTCGATTACTCAAGGACTGTGGTGCCGTGCCCTTCGTCAAGACCAACGTCCCCTACACCCTGCTGTCGTTCGAGTCCTACAACGACGTCTGGGGCCGAACAGATAACCCCCACGTGCCCGGCCACTCTGCCGGAGGCTCCACTGGTGGAGAATCCGCTCTGCTGGCCTACGGAGGCTCTCGTCTCGGTATCGGTACCGATGTCGCCGGATCCGTCCGACTGCCCTCCCATTTCTGCGGTATCTACACCGTCAAATGTTCCACTGGCAGATTCCCCAAGGCCGGTAACAACACCACCATGCCTGGCCAGGAGGGTATCCCCGCTGTCTACTCGCCCATGACCCGAACTCTCGCCGATCTCAAGTTCTTCCTCAAGGCTGTTGTTGACCAGAAGCCCTGGAACTACGACTACTCGTGCCACCCCATTCCCTGGACCGAGGCCAACCTTCCCAAGAAGATCAAGTTCGGTGTCATGTACACTGACGGAATTGTGGACCCCTCCCCCGCCTGTGCTCGAGCTCTCAAGATGACCGTTGACGCCCTGGAGGCTCAGGGTCACGAGACTGTTGAGTGGAAGGCCCCCGACACCCTGGACTGCCTGCGAATTGCCTCCCAGCTTCTTGTTTCCGACGCTGGAGCCATCTCTACCCGTGACCAGATCTGGCCCGAGAAAAACGACGTTGGCGTCGCCCGAATGTTCTTTGCTTGCAACCTCCCCCGATGGATGAAGAAGATCTGGGCCTGGTACCTTGAGCACGTCAAGGGAGACAAGGTCTGGGCCGCTCTGGTTCGAGACTTCAACAAGAAGACCATCACCGAGCGATGGGATCTTGTCTACGAGCGAGAGGGATACAAGAACAAGTTCTTTGAGCAGTGGCAGGAGTCTGGCATTGATTTCCTCCTCACCGTCCCCAACGCTACCCCCGCCTTCCCTCACAACGGTCTCTACGAGTCTATTTCTTCTTGTGGCTACACCTTCATGTTCAACCTGCTCGACTACTCTGCCGGAGTTCTTCCCGTGACCAAGGTCGACCGAGAGCAGGATAAGCTCCCCGCCGTCTTCAACCTCCGAAAGCTCAACGCTGTCGCCCGAGGTGCCTACTCTCAGTACAACGCTGAGAAGATGCATGGTCTCCCCGTCGGAGTGCAGGTCATTGCTCCCCGACTCAAGGAGGAGGACTGTATTGCCGCCATGGAGGTGGTGGAGGGTGCTCTTCAGTCCAAGGGTATCAAATACCCTTTGCTCAACGAGTGATCGTTAGAGTGACTTTAAACCCGCATATAAAACTAATGAGAGATGATCTGTTGTAAGAGTGTGGCACGAGTACTCGTAGAACCTATTTGTAGTTGTGATCATATGCATGAGTACAGTTACGCTGTGTTGGTGTAAGCGTCTGGCGATACTGCATTCATGCCATCGCTCTGCTTTACAAAAAAATCGACTTGTTTTACATTGTCACAAAATACACAATTAATTATCTAATAATGGAACGTGGTGTTTGCACCACTAACTGGCGTATCTAAAGAACCGGTTCTGCTTATCGGTGAGATCTTCCATCTGAATCTTCTCGATTTGCTCAGGAGTAGCGAATAAGCCCTCTTCGTCTCTCTTCTTGTTCTCTCTGTAGTTGACCCACATGAGAACACCGTTGAGGCCGATGGCGATGAAGAAGAGAACCACCATAGAGACCTTTGCAGGAGTGTAGGAGGGAGCGTCGGAAGCTCGGAACGTCTGGGGACCAATGAGGTTGCCAACGCAGTATCCAATAAGCAGAGTGGCGTTGACGGTGACCTTCTTAGTATGACCAGCAGTGTTGGAAGCCACCGAAGACAGAATACAGATGAAACCAACAGGGTAGATGATGAGAATGTAAAGACCGGCAAGACCAGCTGCCTGGTTGTCGGGCATAAACGCCAAGAGACACATGGCCATCACTGAGATTGACTGGGCAATCATAGAAACAAGAAGTCGTTTCTGAGTATATTGAGCAATGACACCGAACAAAACACACCCCACCAGCTCAATAGCACCCTGTGGAGTTGTCATGAGAAGTCCCCGAACGGGTCCCAGTCCTAATGTCTCTGAAAACAGAATGGCATTGAAGTTTGTAATTCCTCCATTGGGGATGTTGGAGGTAAGGCAGAAGAAAAAGTAGAGCCATGTTCGGACGTCAGTGAAAGCTTCGATGAACTGATCCTTCTTGAACTTTTTGTTTTCAAAGCCCTGCTGGTTGGATCTGATTCGGAGGATAACCAGTTTCCGTTCTTCGGGAGTCAGGAACCAGGCCTTGGAAGGATCATCAGGGATATGGAACAGAACAACAATTCCAGCGATAATGGTGATGACTCCGGTAATGATGAACACGAGTTTCCAGCCATGGATGGGCAGGTTATCGTTGTTGGCAAGTCCATAGGCCATGAGAGAGCCCACAATGATACCGATTCCGTTGGATCCAAGCCAAATGGCAGTTCTCAGAAACTGTTCTTCTTTTTTGTACCACTGCGCGGTGACAATAACGAACGCGGGAGTCACTGCTGATTCAAGCATACCGAGAATGGTTCTGAGGGCAACGAAACCAGCGTAGTTGGGTGTAGCATGAAGACACAGAACCACTCCCCAAACGATGATGAAGGAACTGAGAGTCTTGATGAGAGGGAATCGTTGGAGAAGATAGACAGCCGGGAACTCAAATACCAGATAACCGAGGTAGAAGGCTGTTCCAGTCCACGAGTACATGTTTCCTTTCATTCCAAGGTCTTCTCGAAGTCCCATGACGGAAGCAGTGGAGTTGGTAGACTTGTCCATGAACTGAACAGCGTAGACAAACATCATGACTGGACACAGGTAAAGGTCCGTCTTCCTCAGCAGTCGCCGATCTGTCTCCTTGTCGAGCTCATAGGGCAAATCCTCGACTTCAGCCACATGGTGTTCTTCCAGATGCTTTTCCAGCGATGTGGATGGTGAGGTTTTGTCTTCGTCCATTGATGTAACGGGTGATTGGTGGAATGTGTCTTTTAAATCAGCATCCCATCGTCTCACTATATACTTCCTCCAGGAAGTGCAACGTTGCGCTCTTGCCAAGGGCAATAAGACCCGCCATTTCCACGTAACAAAGTGTTTTAGATCGACAGATGCAGCTTGATCTGCTAGTGCGAAGAGCAAGGTTCATAGATAAGGCTAGGGAATCGGGATCCGAAATGCAGAGCAGGTTTGTAGTGGTTTTCGACTAGTGGGGCCTGAGCATTTTTACCCCGACGCTCCCCTGCGGGACAATTAGTAAAAGGGTGAGGGGAAGTTGCTGATTGTTGCTGACCTTTCAAGGCGGATCAGATTGGAATTTACAGCGTACCAGATCACCGTTGTGCGTCATATTTCTTAGCATGCTGTTCCCAAATACGTCCCTTGGTATAGTGGAGATGACGTCTTGTCTATCTCTCAAGCTTATGAAGATAGACAAACTGCTTATCTGGTTTAACGTGTAATGCGGCTGACTGGGGCTTAGATCGCGGCTGGTCAGGCTTTAAATCGACTTTTATTTCACCGTAAACGAATCGCGCGGAACTGTGGCCTGATAACACTTCGTAGAGCGCATCTATTATCCTAGAATCGCTTGCCAAGAAAGTCCGCCAAGAAACGCACCTGCAAGCTGTTATCATCGTCGAAACTGCGTTTCCGGATCCCATGTAGAAAACAAGGTAGTCCCCACAGATCTGAGACTTCTCATGCATCACAGACGTGCAATTAAGCGAACTGTTGGGAGCAGACGCCGGACAAGTCTTCACCATGTGACCCTAGATGGTAGGGCATGTACCTCGTTAAAAGCGGGGTTCAATGATTCGGATGATGGAACATATAGCTTTCCAGGGTGTGAAAGAGCCTGCACACCAGTGTGACTCAGGTTCTCGGAGTTTGGTGTCCTTCTTTTAAAGTGTGAGTGACAAGGCTAATTTTATTTCATGCAAATAATTCCATCAACACGATCAAATAACTCACGTATCGGCCTACGAAGATAGGGTTGGTGGGTCCACTTTGAACGATTATCTTGGCCACATGTTCCTATCGGAGTTCCGAAATGCTGGGATTCTGGATACGACAATGAATATGCCCCCAATGGTTCTAAGCGGAGCTGCAGCTACCGTACCAACTACCAAATCTTGCCCACTATTAGCTAGTACCAGTAGTATGAGTCACATCTATCCCTTCATGAACGAGATGAAGAACGGTTGCTACGACATCCGAAAGAATGTTCGTTCCCGCTCCTACTTGGAACTGTTAGATACGTCACCAGCTACCCGAGATAGCCTCGGTCTAATTGTGCAAGCCCTGGCACTGGTCTGCTGGGTCACTTATCTCAACTCTTCAGGTTAAGTTTTGAGCACCGAAACACCTTCTTTTTTCAGGGTCAACGTCTCCTTTCTGCACTCTTGCATTCCCCGCAAAAACGCGCACTCATTTATGGTCCATGATGACAGCGATGCTATCGCTATTACTCCAGGTCGGGATCGCTGGATCGAGATGGCTCACAGTAACACTACTGTAGATCAATGGCTTCTTATTATGATCACATGAATTGGTGATATTGGCCCACATATAACTCCTTTACAGTTTTTACGTGCTTAGTTGAGCAAGGAGGATAAGGGAGTGAACCAACCACATGCAAATCTTGTATAAAATTACAGCAAAGTAAATCGATTGCCTTATAAAGATTTAAATACAGTGCTACACACCATAGGTTCAACAATTGTTCTTGGGTCCCACTCTGTGATCCAGAGGGCAGCCTTACTGCGTTATTTCGCGGACTGAAAATTTCAAAATCTGTCATTTTCATAATAGTAGTACCCAGGCGAAATGGGGCTTTCAAGGGAAGTGACATAATTTCGACTATTCAGAAAAAAAGCCGACGGTCAAAAAGTGCTTGTAGTAATGTACAGGCCTCAACGAGTCCACTGGAAGTTCTCTGTGTCTCTTAGATGACTATGCCAGCTGTTAGATGCTATATACATTTCAGGTGTTACCGGCCTAGAAAATTATGATCCAGAGATGGCTAATTAGACAACATGAATGATCTGCGCCCCCGGTAAGCTCACTGTCAATAGATAGATACACGGTTTCTTTTGAAACATGTCAGAAATTGTTTGATGGTGGAGAAAAGCATTTACACTCCCCAGATAGATCGAGCCGTGAAATTGTATATTTCGCTCGAATAAATAAAAAGACAGAATTTGGGAGAAGTGAAGACACTGCGAAGTCTTTCACAAAACATATAGGGCTTCTGAGACCCTGAAACAACCAGATTTCCTTTGTGGAACTAACTACCGGATAATCGTTGTCTTTCTTCTCTTTGTCCGAGGGTGCTGTTTCGTTTCGAATCCCGTCAAATCAACTGTTTTTTCAGGGCTCTCGAACACCTGGGCTACTGTACTCAGGCTTCTTGTATTCGACTGGTGTGTATCATCATTGGAAGTGCAACAAGCTTGTCATCTTTTCTTAGGTAACTGGCGTCACCTTTAGCAAACTTCAGTCGTGTGGGAGGGTTTAGCCAGAAGGGGATCCGGCTTAAGCGTTGATTATGCAGGGTCATCGCGATATACGAAACTCAGTATTACTACCCTAAACCTAAAGAGCGGATCATCGACAAGATTAGAATCCGAGTCTCGCGCTCTACCGATTGAGTGCGAGTGAGCTATCTGGGCGACCTTTACGTGTTCCACGAATAGATTTATCTATTAAGCTATTGTTTATCTGCCCCTTTTAGGAAGTGTTCCCCTTAAATATCTATAGCTTAATTTTGTGTCACAGAACACATATATAGCACGGAACGAGTTTCTTCGGTCGCCTGACGAGGCGATCACCACACCACACACGCGCCCTAACGACTAAGAGGTGCTGCGATTCACGCCACACAGACAAGTGGCGTAAGCGGGAAGTCGAGAAGCCCAACTACTCCCAGTATTTGACTTCTTTAAACGACGGCTGTTCCTGAGAGTTAAGAACCAAGAGACCGTCACATGTGGGCGAGGGTGTCGAGCATGCACAGTCGGTTCTTTGTGTCACGGGGGCATCTCAAACCCGAGGCGGACTAATTCAACAACAGGGGGTGAGCGATTACCATGCCTGCGATAACCATGCTCAAGGTTCCAAGCATCCTATGACACCTGAGACCGAGTCGTCATAGGGAGTGCCACGGACAACCCGTGCTTTTGCGTAGCCAGTCGCGCAAGCAGGCACGACGCTTACACCACAGACAGCTTCACAGCCCCATGAAGTCGCCCTTCGCGTCTCAAGAGGGGAACCCGGCCGCAACCGAGACGAAGCTGTCTAGCGTCACTCACGAATTCAACAAAAAAAGTTTTGTGAGCAACTCTTACTCTCGACGGTCGACAAGCTTTGCCGGAAGAATGGAGCAGAAGGATGCTCTTGGTGGTGGATGGTTGGAGGTGGTTAGGGATGGACGTGTGGACGTCGTGTGGCCCGTGTGGTATTGGAAGGTGGGAGTGGTTAGGGATTATGGACGTTGCGCATTTGGCCCGTGTTATATTGATTGATTAATTGATTTGAAAAAACAAAAACAAAAAAACAAAAACAAAAACAAAAAAAAACAACAGCAAACAACAGCTTTGCTAAACTTTTCTCTCTCACGCCAACGATCTCTCACTTCTCTCACACACTAACGACTTCTCATCTCTCACTCACGTCAAAGACCTCTCACGTCTCTCTCACGCCAAGAGTATCTCATCTTCTCTCTCACACCAAAAAGTTCTCTTCTCACTTACGCCAAGGACTTCTATTCTCTTCCTCATGCCTACAAGCTCTCTTCTCTCTCACGCCAAGGGCTTCTCTTCTCTCTTTCACGCCAAGGCCCTCTCATTTTTCTCTCACGCCATTGTCCTTTCACTTCTCTGACGCCAAGGACTTCTCTATTTGATTTTCTGACTTTGATTCTTTGGGGATTGGAGAAAGGATGGTATTGTGTGTCTCTGGCGGTGTCTAGCAGAAATGGAACAGCTTTTACTGTTAACAGCTTCGGCTGACAGTCCGTACTAGATTGCCCGTGATCACTGCGTGCGGTGAGCGGGCCTGTCTGTAACATCAGTCAGAGCCACACAACACTTGATTTCCGATGATCCGGGCCGGCTCCACCTGGAGTCGATGGCTGCCCTGATGAGATTCCTCATGCACGGCTAGCTTCGAAACGTCAGCAGCCTTCCGCTGTTGATGTAGGTAGCCACCAGCCGTCTTCCCTTTCACGATTTAGTTAGCTTATTGATTTATTGACTTGTAGAGACGAGAACTGTAGGTGGGTATGAGCAATTGATAGTTTAAAACAAGATGAGCCATCAAGGGTTCAAGAAGAACTTGTGTCTTACTTGTGCAATTGTAAAAGTACTGTACTGATGCCATTTGAGCGTGGAACTGCCTTCATGGCGACAGAAGGAATGGCACGCTAATGAAGGGACAGTCGACGCAACGTCACATCGCGTCGTAAGTTGTCTCTTGTCCTACCTACCTCACCATGTACAAGAAAACTATTGGTTGTGCTTTGCAAATGAAATGTTGTTAACCGCTTAGCTTCTCAGACCCAACAACAGCTCGACATCCTCCGTGGTTCGAGGAAAGAACTGTCGGTACTCGCTTTCCACCTTGTACTTGTCCTTGACCTTGTTCTCCAGCTTGGAGAACTCCTCCACGAACTTCCTGGTCGAGTTTCGAGCAATGTTGTCTACAATAGTGGGCGAGGAAATGCGGAACAGCATGGAATGCAGATCAGTAAGCGCCGATGGTAGGAAGTCATCGAGCTGGAAAGAAATCTCTGAAAGATGCGCAGGCTCCAAGTCTTCTCCAAGTCCAACCTGTTTGACGAACTTGTGGAACAGTCTGTCAGTCAACACCTGCTCAATCTCGTCCACAGACGACTGGAACGAGTCCACCTTGTACTCAGAAGCAGAATACAGCTTGAGAGTGACGATAATTTGGTCCAGGCAGTTGAGCAGGAAGATCTCGGCATCAAAGTCAGCTCCATCAGACGCAACACGGCGACAAAACTCAATGTAGGGATCCAGAGAGTTGTCAATGTGCTTTCGAACGACTTGCTCGTCGAGAGAATACTGCTGGTTAGCCTCCAGGATTTCCTTGAAATCAACAAGAGTCTGTGTGAGAAACTCCGGTGGCTGCAGGTCGCTCGAGAGGGTTGTGGGAAGAGAGACAGACACGTTCCGGACCCGTGACTCGCATGTTTTGGTAAAGTGGGTGTTGCAGAACGCGGTCAGTTGGGTTAGTGTGTCTACCAGCTGCGAGTTGGGCAGGTGCTTGGTAAGCATGGACTTGTAGAACTCTACAAGACCAGCTATTTTGAAAATTTGCGGTCCTCGTGTCTGTGATGCCACAGCTCTTTCTACTCTTAGTCGCAGAGGTGAACACAAGCTCTGGGTGCAATTGTCCACCAGTTCGGGGTCGCTCTGTCCAATCAGAATAGACGTGTTCTCAGCCTCAAGAACCACACAAGAGTAAACCCAGGCGAGGATGTCTCCAATATATCGCTGACAGTCGTAAGCGTAAAAATCAAGAGCCTTAGTTCCATTCTTTTGCGAGTTCTCTGTGAGTGCTGAAGTGAAAGACTTGAGTAGTTGTCGTCGTCTCGTTTCGGTGAACTGACCCAGAGTCTTGGCTCGGTTGACGTCATTCAGCAACGACAGTCGTTCGCGTAGTTGAGGGTCTTGTTTGAAGTTGTCTGCCTCTCCCAGCTGTGCGTAGTTGATCAGAGACGTTTCGGTGTCTCGGATTAGCGTGTTGTTTGCACTTTCCAGAGCTTGATTGGCCTTGAACATGGTGATTTGACCGGCGCGAGTGTCGTCGTTGGCCAGGAGAACCTCTGAGTCTTTGTGGATTTTCTGAGCCTTGACAAACACCTGCTTGAAAGTCTCAAACGGCACCTCGTCGTTGCCCTTCAGAATATCCATCTCGCTTTCCGTCAGCACAAATGCATCCGTGTATCGTTTGAGGAGGTCGCGCTTCTTGGAAATGTTTTCCTGCTGGGCCGTGAGCTCTGAGCCCTCGGACACCACATGTCGAGTGTCGTTTTTGCACGTGTTGACGAGCTGCTGCATGAGCGTGAATCTGTGGTTCAAGTCAGCAATGGTGTCACCGCTTGCTTGGATCTGTGCTACCAGTGGTGCGAACTTCTTTAAAGCCTCTCCATTGGCCTTGATCACTTCAGCTTCAGTGTTGGCGCGTAGAGATCGTCGAATTGAAGCTGTGTTGTCGGAGATCCGGTCGTCGAGAGCAACCAGAGCATCACGTGTTCCTCCGTCCGTGTAACTGGTCGACAACAGCCGACTGATTTTGTTCTGGAGCACAGTCGTTTCCATGGCGGAATGTACCCGGGTGATGTAGGTGGTGATAATGACAGATCATGTTGGAGGTTAATTTGGGAGGTTGAAATTTGAGTTGGGGAGGTAGATAGGAAAGACTGTTATGGGAGTGAGGAAGAAACGGGGGTCATTGCACACATTGGAGGTGTGATATTTGAGACAATAGGAATCAGATTCCAAGTCGAAAATTATGGCACTTCCACTTACTCAACAGTTTGGCATTAGACTCGGCTATGGTCCTACTGGATCATGGTCTATAGACACGGAGAACCGAGTCTCTCATTATCATGGTTGGTGATCTATGAGGTATCTGAATCTTGGTATCTGGTTGTTGATGACTCCTTCTGGCATCAATGTCAATATCACTACGAGCACTCAGCCGAGCTGCATGGAAGGTCAATTGAACGCAAGGGAGAGGTTGCCGAGTGGTCTGACATAAAGCACATGCTTCGAATACGCCCAGTATTGCATCAAAGCTATACGTCCCATTTCGAGCCTACCTGCAAATCAACAACGCCTGCGCTGATCTTTCAGATAGTGTAAACCCCAACACACCTAAGACATTTTCATGACTACTGCAAGCTGGACACTGGTGATAATAGCAGTAGCCGTTCGTTCAGAATTGTAGTCGTACCACGACGAACAAACGGGCAAATGTCACTCCGTAAAAGGTCTTGCTGCCAATGTCCCTGCAACTTCCAAACCGCCTGACTGCTTTTGGATGCAATTGACGATACCTCATCCTAACTCCTCCTAACTTTGCGAAAACAACAGTAACCATTAAACTGAGGGAATCAATAATGTCTCCGAGTCAACAGCATGAAACTGGTATGTCAAAGACCCCCCATTAAAACACCCAATCCTTCGTTGAGTGTTTCCGTCCATGCATCTCAATGTGGCGTATTTTAGCTTCTCTCGCGTATAACTGCAAAAACCGACAACATCCTATTGATCTTGGTGATTTGAGGTGTGGCGATTTCCACAAGCACTTCGACTCCTCCTACTGATGTAGTATTATTTGATAGACTGGTGTACAATTGAGAGCCCATGAATCAATGCTCCAACCCCGCTCTCTCCTCAGTCAACCTATCTGAATGATGACGAACATCCTAATCGAGCTTAGCATCTCCGACTTTCTCGGAACCCACATTCCCGATTGGGACCTGATAAGAGCCGCGCATTGCTCTGTATACGGATCTTAGATGGCTTCTGAAGGACTCAATAGATGATGAATTCGAGATTTTAAAAAAGGGATCCACTTGGAACAAGCCGGTTCATGTTCTGATACCGGCCATTTATTCTTAGCAGCCTCTCAAAGCCCACTGAAATCCCCTCCCTAAGTTCTTCAGATCCGCACCGGAGTCCGACAACCTTATCCGAAACCTTATTCCCCAGATATACTTATATCTACCGGGGTGCGCGATACCCGTCTCGAAGAACGACCAGTCGACTAGAACACGATGGAAAAACAGCAATTGAACGAGAGCGACCTTGAAGCCGAGCAACAGCAACATTACGTTGCTCCCGCAACCCGATCATGGAAGAAAATCGGCTTCATGGTCGTCTCGGCACTCACAGTCGGCACTCTGGTTTGCAAGTCCGGAATCTCCACCAGATGTATGAACCACATGTCTGGAGGCGCTTCCTCTACCGCTGACGACTCTCTTTGTCCTTCCCAGGCCAAACTTGTACCTGAGGGATTCACCAACCTCGATTTCATTCTCAAGGACAAGAAGTACCATGACAAGGCTCTGAAGATCTTCCAGGGCGCCATTCAGATCCCCACCGAGAGTTACGACGACATGGGCCCTGTCGCCGAAGAGCCCCGATTTGACATCTTCAAGAACTTTTCTTCTTACCTCAAAGACTCTTTCCCCAAGGTCCACTCCGAGCTGGAACTCGAGCACGTCAACACTTACGGTCTTGTCTACACCTGGAAGGGAACCAACAAGGATCTCAAGCCTCAATTGCTCATGGCTCATCAGGATGTTGTTCCCGTGAACGAAGAAACGGCTAGCAAGTGGACCCATCCCCCATTCTCCGGTTACTACGATGGAAAGTACGTGTGGGGTCGAGGTACTGTTGATACCAAGAACACCGTTATTGGATCGCTGGAAGCCGTTGAGCTGCTGTTGACGGAGGGCTACACTCCCGAGCGAACCCACATTATTGGCTTTGGCTTTGACGAGGAGATCTCTGGTCCCCAGGGAGCCAAGTTCATTGCTGAGCATCTACACAAGAAATACGGTGACGACTCTCTGTTTGCCATTCTGGATGAGGGTTCCGGAATTCTCGAGACCGAGAAGTACGCCATGATCATCGCTGCTACCGGCGAGAAGGGCTACCTTGACGTTTCCATCTCTGTCAATGTCGCTGGAGGACACTCTTCCATGCCTCCTACTCACACTGGTATTGGTCTCGCAGCTCTGATCGTTGCTGAGATTGAGAAGACCCCCTACAAGCCTCTATTGACCCAGCAGAACCCATTCTTCTACACCCTCCAGTGTGTAGCTGACCATGATCCCACCATCAGCGATGGTCTCAAGACTCTGATTCGAAAGTCTGGCAACGATCTGGTCGCCAACAAGAAGCTCGTCAGCATTCTTAGCGACTCTCCCTCGTACCGTGATCTCATTCGAACTACCCAGGCCGTGGATATCATCAATGGAGGTGTCAAGAGCAACGCTCTGCCCGAGACCACCACTTTTGTTGTTAACCAGCGAATTGAGATCGAGTCTGGCGTTTCTGCGGCTCAGGACAAGATTGTTCAGAACGTGCTCAGCATTGCCAGAGAGCACGATCTGGCTGTCTCTGCCTTTGGTGACTTCATCATCGACGGTAAGTCCGGTGAGGTTGTTGTTGAATTCTTCGGTCTGCCTCTTGAGGTTGCCCCCCAGGCTCCTGTCTCGGGACCTACCTGGGATCTCGTTGTTGGAACTGCTCTGCACATTTTCAAGGATACTGTCTACCCCGAGGACTTTAACGTTTTTGCCGCTCCCGGTATCATGACCGGAAACACGGACACTCGACACTACTGGGCTCTTACCAACGCTATTTACCGGTTCGCCCCCGTCAGACAGTCTGCTGCTTTCAACATCCACACGGTCGACGAGCATATCGAGTTCCAGAGCCATCTGGAGACCATTGCTTATTACTACGAGTTTATCAAGAACGGAAAGTATTTCAGCAAGAAGCAGGAGTAGTCAGGTCCAACTCCACTTACTCGTATCTAAATAGACATGAACGAAGATAAAACGATACAGGTATTCGTAGTGAACGGCTTATCGTCTGCTGGAAAAAAATGTACGCGTAATGATATCCACGTGGTTATCTCTCCCCACCGTTTGTTGATAGTCTATCTAGCGTACGTTCCAGCTGACATGATACTGTGAAGATAAGAAATGATAAGAGATAGGGTTTCGGTTGTGGAAGGGATAAGAGAAGTTCGTTCTTGTGACTTGTAGTCGACGGACCCGCAAAGCCTTATCCACCCAGGGGTGAGCGGTTGGATAGGCTCACTAGAACGGCCAGAGTCTTTGTGTCATGCCCCTTTGTGTGTTTTTTTATTGTCTTTTCCGCTAGCTCCTCGACAACAGCTCGATAATGACTAGCAGCCCGATAAGCAGGCCATCTGACCGTTCGAGGGCTGAACTCTGTGTCTTGGGCTTGTTCGTTTAGGAACGTTGATAAGCATGGCTGCTTCGGAGCGATGGATCTGGAATAAGGAGAGAGTCTGGTCTGATTTGCGTGAGGATCGTCGGCCAGGAGAGAGATGCTTGACGGAGTTAATACTGGAGTCCGAGATAGGGCAGGCGAGCAATCCATCTAATGTCTCAGCATGTACACAGGATTAGTTACTCAGTCACAAAAAGGGAAAAACAACGGTCCCGGCAAGAACCTGAACACGTCAAAAGGTTTGTGTGCTATGTGGCTTTTGTGCCGTCAGCCTTTCAACGGGCATATACTGTATTTGAGTATGAGGTCTTGTGCTAACGGTCACCGGTCAGCAGTCAAATAGACCCCGCTGATAAGCATGGCTTGCACATACGCAAGTAGTAGTGGCTTTTGTTTCCGTCTTACCTCCTTCTTGACTCGGTTTTCTCGGGCTGCCTGATTCTGTACCGTCATCCTTATCCGTTGCCTTTGTCCTGCTCTCGGAGTGCCGGAAACAGAAGCCATCGTTGTCTCACAGATATGGCCAAAGCTTTTGATGCTCGGTGTGATGACTTGTACCGCTGGTGGTCGGTCCGAGTACCTGCTCAACTGATGACAACATTGTTGTCTCACTTGAATTGCTCAGTGATCTGAATCGTCAACAAAGTACTGTACTGTACTGTAGTATTACATGGTCTAACACAATGTGCCTTGATTGTAGATGCAGCTGTAGCGAGGTAGTGAGAATACGATTCCAAATAGCTTGAACAGTGGCTTAATTCTTCTCCGTAGCGGTCATATGTTGGGCTCCACGGTGTTTACACAATGTTTTACATCTGTTGACTCCACTCCTCAACGGCTTGTATAAATCCAGCGGCCACAAAGCACAAGGTCAACGCCACAGCCGTCGTACAAGTCGAAAGATATGTACTTATGGTTGGAGTGATTAATGTGGTGGCCCCACTCGAACACATTGTAGCCACCTACATTGCACATAATTTGAATACCATCGATCTCTCCCCAAATGCTCTCACGAGACACGCAACCAAACGTTTGTGCTCAAACAGAACGGAACTCTTGTAAACACCAGAACGCCAAGCCAGCAGCCCACCAATTTCGACTGCCCCAGACCCCAGACTTGCTACAACTCTCAAATCTGCGCACGCTACACATGGATAAGGCAACTCGTACATGAGTGACGCAAGGCGGTGCACTCCCCTGGGCGACAAAGTGGAAAACACAACCCCGTAAGACACAACAAGCAAGGAATATTACACCATGTGTACCACCTTCCCCACTGTGTGGGAATTTTGCCACCTGATAGACTTCCGAGACTCAGAGTTCAATTATTTTGAGACAGGCGAGGAGGAAGGTTGTCGGAGGCTGTACTTGCGTGCGGTTATGGATCGGGCGATTTGAAAGTACAACAGCTTGGAGAAGATGTTCTTTGTTAACAGAACATTCAATTGACCTAAAAGGTTCACGTTCTTGCTCAGAGAGCGCTGTGTCACCGTACAGGTCAATGGTAGACAAGTGGCGTAGGTTCTCTCAGCCTCTCTTCGTGTCTTCGATCATTATACGCGATTGCTGCAATACCGTACACTTTCGATACTCTGAAAGTAGTTTCTGTACCGACTGTATAAGCTTGAACAAGCCTCCTGGGGGTGTAACTCGAGGAACTCACTAACACTGATCCACTCAAGTGGTTAGTCTAACGAGGCGGAGCAGAACACGGCTTTTTGTAGCAATGCTCCACCATAGTAGCTCAATTGACAAGTGAGAGATTCATTTCAAATCCTCTTCCCTTTACCATCTTCCTTGGGTCCATAAGAATCGTACTGTATCACAACTATCGTAAGTACACAATATCCCTTGATTGATATACAGTACAGTGTACATAATACTTACACTCTGACCTTGAGAGTCTTTGACGTGAAACTCAAGAACAACTGAAATGGAGCTAAGGAATCATGGAAGACAAGGCCGTGTCTCAAAGCGAAGTATGATAACACTCCCAGCCGTTTAGCTTCCCATACGACTGTGGCCAGTTTTGTCGGTTATCAAGGATCTGTTGGAGGACTTGTGAGAGTAGTGGGCGTCAAAGACTGAAACTGATAGGCGCCTG
The DNA here is from genome assembly GCA_900519085.1 of Yarrowia deformans. Taxonomy (NCBI): domain Eukaryota; kingdom Fungi; phylum Ascomycota; class Dipodascomycetes; order Dipodascales; genus Yarrowia; species Yarrowia deformans. The sequence continues at coordinate 893,087 of ULGY01000002.1, read as the reverse complement.
AGAGAGCCCACTGATACCTCAATCTTGTTCACGTGATTGGGCTCGCGAACCCCTACCCCTCTCAGTCCCAAGACTTACTAAGTTTAGTACATTTGGCACTCTAGAGCTGGCTAAGAAATGGGCCTAAAATGGTGTGGCGCCAATCGCGGTCTAGAGGAACAAGATACATGTGTCTGAAAGTGGGTCGGGCACCTTTCGTGGAAATTGTCTCCTCAAAGAGTCTGTTAGGTGGAGAAATGGCCACAGAATTTGATACAGGGATGATGAGGAAAAACAGAGTATCTTAAACGACAGAGCTTGCCGAGAGGAATGCTCTGATACCATGGACTCAAACTCTTATGACGTTTGTGGGGTAATAAACAGGTATTACTCTGTGACAAGCAGCTGAAATACCCGGCTATACAACGTCAGCTACCAGGTGACAGATCACGCCAGGGCTTCAAGTTGGCCTGGAAGACACGGGCAGTGGCGAAAGGTCATCGGCTTTACCATAGGCTCTATGACGCGATTGACATTGCAACGGAGTCCGGCGACTTCTTAGAATGTGTTTCACGGTCTCGTGCTATATAAGGAATAACAGTCTTGTATATCGAGGCTTCATCCTGAATCCAATGGTGCTCGTAACACACTATCTAAAGCCTCCTCGTTAGACTGCTATCCAAACCAATAGAATCACAGACAATCCGTGGATTTACCTCGGACATCAAAATATATTCGGAGTCTATTGATCGGCACAAATACGAGTTTCATACTCGTCTGCCAGACACATGAAAATCTCGGACGCGAGCAAAACCCAATAACGATCTGCCGACGACGAGACCAAAACTGGAGCATTTTTGGACCCAGAGCTCGCGCTACCACGGGGGAAGAAAACCCCCCGAGCATTTCGATATCACCCCATATCACTATCGTCCACGGCTCAAACTTAGTTGACCGAGTCGCTTGCATTAGCGCCGTTTGCAGCGGGCATATGCGGTCCTCGATGTATGGAAAGGCTGTTTCATTCAAGCCGGGGAAGAGTGCCTTAGACGCGCTTAATGGCTGTCGGTAGCGGGTTAAAAGAAAGAGAATCGTGTAAAGTCGGACATGAGAAGAGCATCTGTCGAGATAATAGAACCACAGCACCAAAACACCCCGACCCAGACTGCTATCAGTATTGCGTCGTGTGCTGCCAAAACACAACTCTATCGAGGTTGACATGGGTTTTCAAGAAAAGCGGATAGACAGTGTTAGAGTTTAAAACTCTTTGAAGGTAGGGGTTATCCGACGTCTGGGGAGGGTCACGTGGGTCTATAGATTTGTGGGATATATTGCCGCCGCCAACTGGGGAGCATGCTTGGAAGTTTTGTCTCACCAAATAGCAATTCACCGTCGACTCAAATTGCTGAAATTTAGTTGGGACGAAACAAGAGGTCCAGTCAAGATTTAATTGTTTGCTTAACTATAATCCAAGTAAACACGGCAGGCGCAGAACCCTGCCAACTTGGCCAATACCAAGCCGATAAAATTACCTGACATATCGCACGAATTGGCTTGACTCGCACATCGTTCTGACACCTCTCGAATATTGCTAACGACGTTTCTCCCTTCGTCTCGCTCTGCGTGGTTCATGCATCTCTTTGCACGGCATTATGTGCGGCATCTCTGCACGGCGATGTGGGGTTATTACTGGTAGCGATCTCGCTGCGGTGACCGGCGCAAAAAGGTGATGAAAAAAAGGTGGGGCGGTGAGAAAAACTTGTTGCAGGGACAATGAAACGCGAAATTGCGATCTCGAGAAAACTGCGTATTTTCGTGCAAACTCGAAAAACGACTCTATATTATTTACAGTATTTCGCAACAAAGCCAAGCCACGGGTATGTTGTCTATCTGTCTTTTTTGGCAAACGCTGGTGTATGTTCTGTGGCACTATACTATAGATAACGCTTTGACATTAGGGTTGCCGGCCAAGGTCATTCTGAAAGACGAGAGGACAAAAAAATCTGACGGGAAGGCTGGATCGGGCATGAGCTCGCGACCTTACAGAATGTGCGATGTTGTACAATAAACTTATAGCAGGGTGCCTTGTGTACCCGTGGCACTCTTACCCGCTTAGTATGAGCTATCTCAGAAAATGGCCAATTAAGTACATACTGGAGGCTCCAATGGTGTGGGCTTAGTGTGTGGGAGAAAAGTAGGGAAAGTCCGATAGTCAAGTTTTAGAAGCGGGTGAATTTGCGATAAGTGGGGTTATGCGGTGACGATCGTGGTGGGGTCAGCTGTGTGTATATATTGGGATGGTATCTCTCTCACTTGCTCCACAGAACTTGTCTGTGTGTGTGCTCTTCTGTATCCCACAGCCTCTCATGTGGCTTATCAAGGATGGTCATTGCGTTACCCAACTACGAGGCACACAAGGTTCAAAGGTTGTGTGTTGATAACGAGACAAAGACGAGCGCCGGCAACTAGGTTCGGACAGTGTTCCAGTCATGTGCAAGGAGTAGTAATGTAATGGGGCGGGGATCAAATGGTGTATTTTGTGGGGGTTTTAGATGAAGTGAATGGGGAGAACTTGTTAAAAGTGCGGTTTAGACAGAGCCGAGATTTTTATCCTTTATTTTATAGAGCTCTTCTCTCCCACCTTAAAATACAGTACTGTATATCACAAATTCTCTCCAACTTTGCAACTCTACAACTGTGGCTCTGGGCAACCAAAATGTTCCGACAGCTTTAGACTTCTGTTGGACTTCCGTCTGTTTACTTTTGTGTTAATTTCTGGGTTTGCGCAGCTAGCACCCTTTATCGAGGAGTAGAGGGTTGGAGGACAAGGAGCACGCTGTCGTGTGAGGAGATAGCTGTTTGGGATGGGTTTTGAGAGAGTTATCGTGGGAATTTCGAGCGGAAAACCTCATACGGAGATTCCTCACACTCGGAGCGACACAACGGTACTTTCAAATCCGCAATCACTCTACCTTCACCCTCCTTCTGGCCCACCCATCTACCCCTCTTATCTCCTCGGCACAAGGTTTCGAATTAAAGTGGCCAAAACTCAAGCTTAGGCTTCTTAGTTCAGGTGCATGCGGCCGAGAGTCTTCTGTGGCCCCTGATGTATGACGCCTTATCAGTGCGCAGAAGGGCTCGAGATAGTATATAGGAGCGCGACCATGTCCCAGTTGCGAGGCTTCGCAATTAGTGCTATTCGATAGGTGCGAACAGGACACACACAGAGACACAAACACTTTTCTCAAAACACAAACACAAGCCTCAGCCACCCCCCCTCAAACACAAGTCAGTAAACCCCACATCATACTGTACCTCAACCAAGCAAGTGTTCCAGCCCAATATTTCTGTTTGCACCGCACCGTCCAGTTTTTTATTTTTGTTGCCCTCGGCCAACTGACCAACCAACGCGATTCAAACTGTTATCTTCCCCACATTGAAGAAGAGTCTTCCAGGCACAACGACCGACATAGCGAGCACCTCATTGTACGCCACGCCGAAGCTTATTTTACCACACGGTGAGTCACGAGACGGAGAGATGGGCATGACCTGATCATTGCCAGTAATTTCTGTCAAGAAGAAGAGAAGACGAAAAATTAGTAGTCCAGATCGATTCTCGGACGCGAACTTTTTGCTCGAGCCGCGCTAACTCAGACCTTTCGGGGAAATAGATTCTTGACATCAAGATGTGAGTATTGGGAGTGGGAAGTGTGAAGGAAGAGACACGCATTCGAAGTGGTGAGAAGTGAGGAGAGAGGTCAGAGAGGGTAAAAGAAATGGCAACAAGGTCAGGTGGCAATTTCAGGTTTTGTTTCGGGACATTTGGGCTCCACCGTTGCCACAATTCCATCTCTAAGCCCCATGCATTGCTTTGATATGTGTTGATCCGACAAGTCGATATGAAGGTCAGCTGCCAGTCATACCAAGAGACGAGGGACGACCAGTCTGGTATACTCAGAAAAGAAATGTACCCGGACAAACATTACCCCATGAACATACCAGTCAACTTGCACCGCTTTCAAGAACAGATTTGACATGGCTCACCTGAGCAACAGTGTTCTCCCTCGACCTGGTCTTAAAAACAGCTTTCATTGCACTGCAACCCTCCTACCATGTCCAAATGACCGTACTAACTCAGATGACAACCCAAGACCCCGGCTTTCTGGCCACCTCGTCTGTGTCCCCTGCCAACCGCGAATTTCCGGTCTACGCCGTCAACTGGCCCATCTACACAATCCCATCATGTCTGATCATCCCCAACGATCAGAAGGAACTGGTTCCTAGCCCCGAGTCCATTTCGAAAAAACGATATGCCACCTCTGTCGACGAGAGAAACTACCTCACGGTTTATGAGTACCAGATCAACAACCAGTGGATCATCTGGGACTACCATACTGGATACGTGCATCTCACTGGCCTCTGGAAGGCCATTGGAAACTCCAAGGCCGACATTGTCAAGCTCATTGACAACTCTCCGGACTTGGAGGCCGTCATCCGAAGAGTGAGAGGAGGATATCTCAAGATCCAGGGTACCTGGGTGCCCTATGACATTGCCCGAGCGCTAGCCAGCCGGACCTGTTATTTCATTCGGTTCGCGCTCATCCCCTTGTTTGGACAGGACTTCCCTGGAACCTGTCTTAAACCTCATGAGCCTGGCTTCGGATACCTGCAGATGCATTTCAACTCCACCAAGAAGAGACGAAAGAGCAATGCCAAGGCCCAGCAACAAGGACTCGGACTCACAACCTCTCCCACCCAGCACAGCCACTCCTCGTCGCCATCGCAAAGTCCCCACAGCCATATGATCCATTCACACAGCGTGCCTCACATGGCCCCGCACCACATGTCTCTGCAGCAACATGTCGCACTATCACAACAGCAGCAGCAACATCAGCATCACATGAGTCATCAACACCAGCAGCATCAGCAGCATCAGCAGCATCAGCAGCATCACATGATCCACCCACACCACGTGAGTCATCCTCACCATATCCAGCCCATGCACAGCCCGCGGTACTACCCTATCCAGCCGGCCCAGCAGCAACAGCATCAACAACAACAATCTCGAATGTCTCAGTCGGCTCCAGCCCACGTGACTTATGCAGGAAGCCACAGCCACGTGACCCCGGTGCCCATTTCGCCTGCTCCGGCTCCCTCGGTGAACAGCCCCTCATACTATCACGTGACTCCCCCGTCACCACATTCACAGGCTGTGCTTTTGCCGCGCATCTCCTCCATGCCTAGCCCGCCACAGTTGCCTCACGTGACTCGAAAGTACTCCAACTCTAAGACACGCCCCATTCTGATCCGACCCAACTCGGACGATTGTGCAGTGAAAACTGAAGGCGATGAGGACATGTTGAGTCAGCAACACACACCGCCTTACACCACGTATGTGAGCCGGCGACCTTCGCTAGGAGGAGTTGCCAAGCCTGCCAACCAGGTGCGGCCTCGACGCAAGTCGCGTCTTTCGTACGACGAGTCGCAGACCAGTTTGTTGAGCGCAGCTCTGAGAAGTTCCAGTTCAGTGTCGGGGTCTGCGGTCACATGCTCGTCTTCGGAGTCTGAGCAGGATGACGATGAGTACTACCGCAACTTCTTTGCTCGACGACAGTCCATCTCTGAGTACAATCCTGCGAATCCCCCCAAGCAGGAGAGCCCCGAGGAGATCATGGAGGTGCTGCAGGCCATCCGGTCGCTGCAACAGTTGAGCACTGGTGGTGGGAAGCCCGGAGAAAAGAAGGTGATGGACATCAACTCAGTGTTGAGTTAGGGTAATTATTTTGGGTAATATTGGCACCGAAACGGTCATTTCGGTGGGTAACGGCGTAATTTATTTTGTCTAATGTATTATTGAAGTTTAGATGGAGTTGTACGAGAATTAAAGAGCTGGTTTAGAAAGAGAATCTCAAGGGATGGTGGCTAACAAATTCTCATAGTAAAGTGATTCTAAATAGCTGGCGAATGAATAATGAAGAGTATTGTCCGAGGAAACTGGTTTCATGCAGGGGTCTTGCATTAGCTACTGCACGGAGTGCATCCACGTTAGGGCTACTGTACATGCCAAGACTGTACCATCGTCATTGTGTGTTTCTGTGGATTGGGATAAGTAGGTAGAAACGTGCGAATGAAGTGTGTTAAAACATATTCACGCCTTCTTTTGATGAGACCGCTTCATTGGTTGTCCACGCGCACATGAATGGTACAGCATGTAACTTGTCTCACCTATTGAGTGTGGCGTCCACAACCCTTCAATCACGGTGAAGAGGCAACAAGATGGATGTGGGAAAGATGTATGACACACTAGAGATCCTCGCAGTGCAAATCGAAGTGATATTCGTGTTGTTTTTTTTGATTCTAGGGAAATACATGAGTCATCGGAGTCCAGACAAGGTTTGAGGATTGTCCACACCCCCGGAAAACACACAAGACTTCGTGGCCAAGATGGTTAAGGCGTACGACTGTTAGAATCAGCTGGTTATGTTATCGTAAGATCGAGAGTTCGACCCTCTCCGAGGTCGTCTTTTTGCTGCTCTCTCAGAGCTGTATCTTTTGCTCTCGGTATTGCTGACTAACGGCGGTGGGCTACAGGACATCTCTCGGGTGAGCGGTACAGAGATTGGTGGATATATTGGAAGCATAAGGGGATATTCAGACTAAGTGAACTTGAAACAGCACCTTTGAGACATTGCTACAAACTCTTGCGAACTCCACATCTTCTATTTAGCCAATGTCTGGCTGTATAGTTCTCTGCTTACTCATGTCCACTTTGCAGATGTGCCCTACAATATCACAAGTTGTTTTTTTGGAGGACGCGATAATATCAGACTGTTGGCAACCACTTCGCACTGCCTTTATCTGGACTTCACTCTTAAAATGTACATAGCATCTCCTGAACTAGGCGAGGCTCATCGAGCATCCTGCCTATCACACTGAACTGTATGATGAACTCAGGAGGATTGCGTAACCTTACAGAACGTGTCTGGAGTACCCTCAAGCTCAAGTTGATGGGTTTCTTGAAAAGCTTTTCACATTACAGTGGATCGCGCGAAGTAAATACCGCAGAGATGCCGCCAAAAGGCTGAGGTTAATCAGCACCAGTCCCGAAGCATGGCAGGAAGAAATCGGTCTCTGTATGTACTAAGATGATCATGGAAAGAGTTCTTCAGCTAATCATTGACAGCTGTTACACGGTATCGGAGTTGAAAGCATTGTCACATATGAAACTTGTAGTTCTCTCCCCTTTCACTGTCCCTGACTATCATGAACCCTCAAGCTCATTTGCATTTTGTTCGATGGCCCTGGGACCATACAGTTGACCAATTGGCAAAACAGCCTCTTAAGCGTTACTCGGATCATTGACTCTCCCCATCTTTTTTTCTAATCGCTACATATACTCCAGACTATAGTAAGGAACAAGGTTGATGAGATGCCAACGTTGGTGCATGTGAGCATCTAGTGGCAAACATCACATTGTTTCTGGTGTTCGTTTCTGATGGTTGGAAGGTCCCTAATTTTGATTTTCACGCCATTAAGTATTGTTTTCCACAGCTCTTGTCTCCGTACCAGATCACCTCCTTGTTGGGTCTCCTTGCTTGACACGAAACCTCGATATCTTTTAGCTTACTTCCGGGATATCCAAAAACCTACATGATAATGGATCGAAGAGCTGTTAACTGCAAGATAGAGATACAAGTTTTTTTGGTGCTATTCAAAATGATGCGTACAGTGTCGAATTCAGTACGTCTCAGAGCTTCTATCGCTCTAAAGACCCACGCAGCCCCCTTTGACAAACCCCGAATAAGAATTTAAGCTTCTGATTTGACGCATGTGCGATGTTATCGGCTGTGCAAGAAGGAACATGATATTACGTCATTTGTATACGCTGTTGGTAATAATGCCGCTACACAAAAGTACTTAGTCTTTCTGGGTTGATTTATATAAATTATGGTCTCAGAAACCTATAGCATACCCAGATAACCCCACCTTGGTTGCAACTCTATTTATACACTTCCTGCCGTGCTTCACCCACAGCTATATATACATCCCCTAGGTACCTGAAAAGATCAGATGTTAAGTTGAAAAGTGAGTATGGGGATTTACAACTGCTGCCTGTGTCCTGAGTGGTTTGATTTGTGCCTCGAAGGGTGGTTTGGCTGAATTTATCAGGGCTAAGCACGTCACTTAACTGCGAACAGTCCTGCTCGACTAACAGTTTCTCTTGAAACCACTAGACAGCCCCTTCACTTGCTGTTTTGAAAAACTTTTCTTCTCAGTGAATTCCGTCTCTACTTCCACCTCTCTATATTAAAGCTAACATAGTGACACTCGAATCTTCTCTTCACCTCCTCACACCCGATCAGCTATCGTCTCTGGCTCATTTGCAAATCTCGGTTCCAGAGCTCTGCAAGACTGCCAATTACGCAGAGATTTTCGGCCACCATTTGCTGCCTGATCAGAAATGTCCTGGAAGATACTCTGAGAAGGCTAGAGATGTGATTCTGCTAAAGGTGCTGGAATCCGAGAATTACGACGCGATGAAAGCAGGAGACAAACTGCTGGCAGTACTGAGATGGAGAAAAGATTACAAACCCATGGATCAGGATCGAGATCTTCCTGTTCTAGATGGTCACGTGACTACGGTTGCCACGACTACGTTGCCTCAGACCACCATCTGGCATCGATCTTCAGCTACCAACATTCCAAACTCAGTGTACATTCGATGGAAAGTTGGATTGATCGAGCAGGCCATTTCAAATCTTGACTTCAGCAGCCCCGACAACTGTTCGAAGCTCACATGTGTGGAAGACTTTAATAACAACATGTTCGACGAAGTTCTGTGGAAGCAGATGAGCACTCTGAGAGAGTTCTACCCAGGTCTCTTCGACAAGACTTTTTTTGTGAACGTTCCCTTGAGTCTCCGAATTGGACTTAGATTCTTCAACAAATCCAACCCCGTCTACAACCGTCGAAATTCTGTCATTCTTGGTAAAGGTAAGGAGTTGAAGAAGCATCTTGGCAACTGGGTACCTCGAGAATATGGAGGAGAAGGACCAGGACTTGAAATCCAAGGAAGGAATGTGCGGGGTCACTCAGGCTATGAACATCATGCTCTACGTCATGTTCTCACTCCCCCTACATCGCCTAGCCAGTACAATTATGTCAAGGGAGAGGCCTACCAGGACAGCTTCGGGCCTCCAGACGATGACGATGTTCCTCCCTATTACCATTGAGGAAAACCAACTAACAACAATACCCCTTTTCAGCCGAAAGTAAAGGGTGAGCAGGCTCTCACCCATTTAACGTGAATATGATGAGTATTGGAATATACACCGACTCGGGCTGTGTTGATTCAGATCTGCACCTGGTACTAGCTAAAGTAGCAAGTAAACGTCTTTCGAGTTATCCAAAACTCTTGAAAGCATTATTTTTTAAGGATGGGTATTATTAGCGAATACTCGCTTGTTTGATTCACAATAATCCGATCAAATGAGATCGATAATAGCCGTTTTATCCCAAACTCTAATCCATTATGTACATCGAACCTTAATTCGTACTCAAAACATGCATGTTGGTTTCTCACAACCTGAGAATTTCCTAACGTCAGGCACATCTACCAGAGCACCCCGGGTACCGCTCCTGGTCATTACAGCTGCCAGGAATCTTTCTGGGCCTAACAGAGACTTCGGATTTCCCTTTTTACAAACGTTCTGCAACTGTGGTATTTAACACCCCATTGCTTCGCCGACGTTGTGGGACCGAAGAAGTTGATCTGTGAGTATTGACGTTGTCAGCAAGAGAAAAGAGCTTTGGTTTGCACGCCTCAAATGCTCGGCCTTGGCTCTTTGGATTTTCAGTGGTGATTATGTTCTCCTGCTCGATGTGTGGACCCTACACTATGGATACTTTGAATGAACGATCTGTCTCGACGTCCGTAGTGAGAGACTAACATTAGCCCTTGTGCGAAACCGATCTATTAACACAGCATCTCGACACCCTCACTCCTATTCACGCCACATCTTCCACATTGCAGAAGAATGCCACACGCTTTGTCCTCAATAACACATCTTCCAACACGACATGAATCAGATACTGTTATTCAGTGACACAGAACCGGGTGGCTTGGGCACATGTGGCTGGGATGGAGAATGCAAATGGTATGATGCCTCCGACCAACTCAATATCTCTTTCGACGCAGAAAACGATGGCTATGGCGCAGATAGTGAAGACTCGGATGAAGGCGAGAGCAACATGGATGGCCCGGTCACCAGCTTTCCTTACCCTTGGATGTCGAAGCTCGTGGTCATGAATAACAACACGCCTGCAGCCATCATACATAAGAAACCTTTGGAGAAGGTGTTGATGTATGACGGTAAACCCATGGCAGTGTTCTATCACAGGTTCAGCTCCATCATTGAAGAAACAACTAAAGAAATGGCCATCAACACAGCCAGAAAACGACGACAGCCCCTACAATTAACAGCAACTCCCCACATTTTCCCCTCCATGACATCAACGCACACGGTAGCGGAGCTTTCCACACAAGATCACATGGTCAAGACTGGTGGTGCTTTCGATTTCGAAATCTCTCAAAGATACTCCTCAGCAAAGCCCCTCGAAGATTGCTCTCAACTCATTCCCTTTGAGCACAAGAACGGCTACGATGATCCTTCTGGCTCGCCATGTGTCATCGGCTCGAGTGAAGATGAATACTCAGTCATATCGCTGAGTTCAGGCGACGACTCCGTCATTTGCCTCAGCTCGGACGACGATGATTCCGACTGTGATTCTGTCATCTCACTCAGCTCAACGGAGTCTGACTCAGTCATCTTTGTTGGCTCTTCCACTTTGAAACGACCTAGAGAGGAATGGAAGAAATTAGAACCGAAGAGGATCAGATATGATCCCGACCTTGATGACACAACTCTACAGCCATACTTGTCTCCAGGCGAGAGCGAATTCAACCGCATTTACTATGCAGTCAAAAATTCGAGACACCCCGGAATTTTCAGCGACTACAATGTTGCTCTTAACCATTGCACCAGACCTGAAGACGTTCGCGGCCTTTTCAATCTTCGAGAGGCCGCTTACTTCCTTGGGCGCAGACCGAGGTTCTTCCAGACCACCCAGCGTCAACATTATAACGCACGCGGCCCCGTCTTCGAGGTTTTCAGCGACGGATCTAGCAAGAAGGGTCTTGATGGTACTCAAGTTGGCGGCTTCGGGGTCTGGTTTGGCCATTACCACCCTGATAATGTGGCCGGCCCTTTGACAGGCGAGATACAGGACCCCTTACAGGCAGAGCTTCGAGCTCTGCAGGAAGCATACAAGGTACTCTACAACAGACACGACGAACATCTCTACACGATCTATTGTGACTGTTATGGCGTGGTCCGGAACATCAACGCAGGAAAAAACTTCCAGCGGAAGTACCACACCATCGTAACAAGCATTCAGCTGTACAGACGACTGCTGGGTACGAAAGTTGTGCTTCAGCATGTCATGGGACATTGCGGTCATCCTGGAAATGAAAGAGCCGACATCTTGGCCAAAATGGGCAGAGTCCAAAGAGATGGACCTATACCCTGCTTGAACGCAATCATGGAAGACAGATACAGAAGGACGATCGGCGAAGACGCTGGCTATCCTTTCACTGGAGTCAAGTTAGATTACTTGCTAGATAGAGGATATCTAGATCGAGAATATCATGATAGAGAATATCATGATAGAGGACGTCGAGGACAGCATGATAGAGAATATCATGATAGAGAATATTATGATAGGGACCATCATGATAGAGAATATCATGATGGAGAATATCATGTTAGAGAACATCATGATAGAGGATATTATGACAGAGAACGTCATGATAGAGGACATCACGCACCACCCCAAAGCATGATGGGCCAGAAGAGGAAAAGAGCATAGCAACAGCATAGTTTCTTTGCATATCTTAGGTATTTATTTGCAATTCAATTCTATTTATTTACTATTCATTTGGTGTTTCGGATTATTCATAAATCATTAATATTACTACATTATATATACAGAATGAGGGCGATAAGGAGCTCACCCAATGTCATTGTTTTTGGTGCCAGTAGACTACACCCATTGTTGATCGTCCCAGTTAAAGCTTCCAAACCAGTTGTTCGGCGGCTCGGTCTCGTCTTCGCCGCCACCACTGCCACTACCACTCATTGCAGCTCCATATAGAACTCCTTCCACACCATTAGGATTCATGAGTTTCTGCAAGTCCTGAGGAGGTGAACTGACGGTTTGCTGGTGGGAGAGAACAGCACGGTTGAACCGGCCATGGTTAACAGCCTGGCTGCCATGATCAATACCAACAGCTCGGAAAATCTGCTGGGTTCGCTGGAGACGGAGATAGACGGCATGGTTGAGAGTCTTGAGCCCCCACAGAATCTCATCCGCCATGATGAACTTGCCTGACAGTTGCAAGTCGGTTACAAGAGCGACAATGTTACCCAGGTTGTCTGCCAAGTTAGTCCAATCAATGCCGACGTTGGCAAAACAAATCAGAACGCACCCAGTGTTGAAGAGAGTGCTCAGAGTCAACCACAGCGGACTGATCAAACACTTTTCTCTCTTCATCACCAGACTGAGCTTGAGCAAGCCATGGGCTGAAGACAACAGTCCGTTGGTCGAGCCAATACCGTCGTATCTGATGCTTCCACCTGACGAGAACTGGAGAAGGGTCTCAACGTTGAAGATGTAAGTCACTGAGTAGTACTGCTGGCGGAGGAAGGCATATGTGGAGGCATGAACACCTGGTAGACGGTTGAGATCATCATCGAAACCGAGACCAATTGACTTCATCTCCTCGTTCCAGGCGTGCAAAGCATTCAGCATGGTCTTCTTCTTCTCGGGGTCGAAGATTTGTCGCTCAAATCGGAAACCCTTGCTTGGCGAGTACAGGGATACGACAAATGCCAGTTTCAGCAAGCCATAACTTGTAATACTCAGCCATCCGTCGTTCTGGTAACTTGTCGGTCGCTCAAAGGTGATTGCGTCGTCTCTGAAGCTGAAAGGACGGCCTGTTTCGAGTGACAGGATTCTGTCCCATGTGTACGCACACCAGAATACACGCTCCTGCTTCTGGCGGTCAAAGGGGTCCAGATCCTCCTCATCTTGCTGCAGATCTTCAAACAGGTACATGCCCATACACATTCGAGTGGCTTGGCCTAATGCACTCCAAGCTGAACTTTGTCTGTGACACATTCGAAGGTAGAATGTGATGAGAAGCCATCCCTGAATCAAATCCAATGACTGCCACTCGAATGATAATGCCTGAATGGTCTTGTATCCATCGTCAAACAGTGTTTCTTCGAGATTGGTTTCGAAGATTTCGTTGGTAGTCACCTCCAGGTATCTCATGGCTGTGGCACACGCAATGTGGCAAAGGGCGTTGAACAGCCGAATCTCCGGCTTGTCACAACTGTCGGAAGGAGGATCGGGCACACGAACTCCGGCAGCGTCACGTGAGGATGTAGACGGCTCAGGTTCAACTTCTCGCGATTCCCGCGTTTGGTAAAACTTTTCCAACTGAGTTCGGAAGACTCCCTCACAAAGAGGAGAGAAAATCGGGTTCAAGAACTTGAAGTAGACGTCAATCAGGTGCCAAAGACGAACTTCGGTGATGAGAGGATCTGAAGATGCGAGCGATCGGGATTTCAAGTAATGGATTCCACTCATGTTCCATCCGTAAGCCTGGTAACGGGGCACTGCAATCTTCTTGGCCCCTTCCTTGCCCAGTCCATCCTGAATGCACTTGGCCATAAGAGGCGCAATGTAGTAGGTGAAGTTTTTAGTGTATTTCGTTTTTCGGATCGGTGGAAGAATGGTCGAGGGAACATTCATGTAGGGGTTAACACCACCAAGGCTTCCGGGCAAACCGACATTGCTTCCGTGATGACTGCCCGAGGCATGGCTACCTTGGGCGTTGTTGTGTAGAGGATCGTAGTTAGGTAAGCCGTTGCCGCCATTCGCGGCAATGCCTCCATGTCCTGTAAGGCCAGTACCCACATTAACACCAACGTTGCCGTTGATCTGACTGGGTTGGGTGACATGAGCTTGTCCGGAGGTGATCTCTTCATCCACGTGGTTACTTTCGTGCGTAGCTCGAATCCCCTCGGAGCATGGAGGCCCCGGGGGCATGGGTATCAGGTGGGTAGTGTCTCGATTATTGTCGTCCTCGTCTCTGTGGTAACACTCCTGGAAAGTCATGTGTTCACGCTCGGCTCCCAGGTACACGCATTGAGCACCTGCTCTAATACACGTTTCGCAGGGGAACTTTCCGTCGCACTTCACCTTTCTATGCTTGCATCGCTTGCATGCTCTGGCAACTTTCTCCCTTTTTCGCTTCTTTTCCGGGGGACTGATTGGGCTCATTGTCCTCGTTGTGGGTGTAGATGGAGTTGATCTTGATGGCGTTCAAGATCAGTACTCCTGTCGACGTGTTGTTGAAGATATCTGTGTTAGTTTCCAGCTGGTGTGGGATCGCGACGGAGTGGATCATCTGGCCGAGTCGTCGAGACATCATTCTGCACTCACAACACAAGAATGTCTGGTAGGTTTCAGGTGGCGTGCATGGGTGTGATACATAGATTTGATATGACTCACAACCTGTCAAGATACCAGAACAAGACATGGATCATTCTGGCTGTCTTGGCCGCTCCCGCAGTTCTCAGAATAGCTCGGTAACACGCGTCTTTTCACAGCTGAGGGTGTACACATATGACCACCCATGGTTACCTGGGCACGTGTGTGCCAACCCTTATCTATGCAATTCCAGGTATCAACGCTTCTCATCACAACAACCCCATTGTCGCCTCGGTTGAAATGACAGCTTCGTGCCACGTGGCATCGGTTCCGTCTCGTATTCTCGATTCCAACAACACCGTCGCTCTGTGGCGCGTCCTAATCGATACTCACATTAGTGCCGTGCGCAAGTGTTCGCCCTGTTGTAAAGACGCGCGAATCAAGGGCCTTTTCTCGGAGAAGAACTTCCTAAGGAGGAAGAGACTATGGTCGGGCTGGTCGCAATATTGTCGGGAAAACGCTGGGTTCTTCACTGTCGCGAATCGATGTGTCTTGGAGATTTGGGCCAGGTGATAAATGACGGCTATGAAAAATAGGAGCTAGCACGGCCGTTTGCATTTTGCAGCCGCATTAGAGTCACGTGTATGCGAGATTGTCGCTTAGAGTTTTGCGACAAATGTACAGATGTCGGCCTCCGATGGATTTTCGGACTCGTGTGGTCTCAATATGGTGAAAGGTAGATAATTGTGAACAGGAGGGCTGGTTCTAGTTCCAGGTTTTGAATCGTCACCACGAGTAGTTCATCTACAACACGCATTTTGGTGTCTCTGTGTTTGGACCCTTGGCGCGCAGATCAATCTGTAGGGAAGGACGCCAGCTGAGAACGGAAAGTTGAGTGAACGACTCAGTGCCGCAAGCGCGTGTGTGCTGACTCCGACTATGACTATCACAACCCTGGACCTTTCGCATGATGAAGTACCGGGTCATTTTCGTCAACAAATCCTCTTGTTGTCATGTAACCCCAGTTTCGTCGCACTGTACATTGGGCTTTTGCCCTTCACTGACTCGGAAGCGTTCAGGAGTTTGGGGTGAATTTTACGAGCCACCCACCATACACTCGGAGGGAGCATGTGTTCTCTGATCAGAGTATGGAGAGTAAGGGCTGAGTCAGTCTGTTAAGGGAGGTAGTAGGCCCTGTGGGGAATCGTCTTGTGAGTAAGACCAATAATTCTAGCCTCTCGGGACTCCGCATTGTGTCCTCTTTGAACACAGTCTCAAACTACACAACCAATGGTGTGTGTATACTTCTAGCATACAGTACTTGACAACCTTCCAAGACATGTTTCAGAGACGAATCCGCGGTGATCACATTCTATTACAGCCTAACAAACACGTAACAAGAAAGAGCTACGGCTTAGAGGGTGTAACCAGCCTCTCGGCTCCTTACACACCCTGAGGTATCACTAATCATCAATCCGGAAAATGGCCGACCCTTGAATTAATTTTCAATTTGAGTTTCATATCCCTCCATATCGAACTGACTTTGATCTGATTATTACTGTACTTGTACTTCGTGGCTTGCATGCGCATGATTGTTCAGGCGCAATGATGATCTGTAAAGAATTTTCCACATCCGTGCCGAGGCATGTCACGTGACGCAAAGACCCGAGAAGAATTCGGTCTGGTTTTTCGAGTCCATTCACCCACGGTGCTCAGTCTGAAGTGCTCTATGTACTCGTAGATTTTGTTTCCCAGTCGTGCAACTCCGAGGACCAATTATTTCCTAATCGGGAAGTTCCAAGCGTAAAATATTAGTAAGGCTCTGTCAATTCGGCTAAATAGATAGTTGGATGAATGAAAGTCGTGCTGGATGAGAGGATTATGAGCTGTAAGTTGTGAATACTTGGAATGATGGCTTGAGGTTTACATCGTCAAGGTAAGTCTTTTTGCAAGCTCTAAGACGTTTCTGCGCACACTTCCTTCTCACACACCTGAGATGGGCCGTATGTACCTCGAGAAACACAGCAAACTCCACACCTGACAACCAACACAGCTTGAGCTGCATTGAGATCCTATTCGGACTGATTTCATCTACCCTTGTTACGGTTTTACGCACAGTATATGACTCTTCGCTGAGGGTATGGTTATACTCATCCCAACAAGAACCACCATGATTCATTTGGGAGTCTCTAGAGCAGGATGCAGCTGTGGCATAGAGATGAAAATTATGTAGTATGAATCATCGTATCAAGTAGAGTAAATCTTCTCATACAACAATTATCATTGGGCCACTCCATGACCGCCTACCCCAGTGGTCCCCGTTTGGACCCGCTCATTAAGCTCCGTCCCTTCCCCTATCCCGAAGCTTATCCTTTATCAGCGATAACAAGCGCCTTAGGCGTCCTGTGTCATTTATCGGCGTGTGCGACAGGGGAGACGGCCACACACTACAACGACGAGAGTTTCAGCGGCAAGAGAAAACAGTAAAAAGCCACAGACATATATGTACCCCCTCAAGTGACCCCCACGCTGACCGAAATTAACAAATACGCACTAGTCTAGCACATCTTGCCAGTGACTCACTCCCCTCAACTCTAATGCTGGTCTCGTGATATGCCCTTATCGTGCATAGCAACGCCCAACAAAGACCCTTTTCCCTTTTCCCACCCAACCCGCCGCATTTAAAACCAGCGTCACATCTCGCTCATCTTATTACTATACCCCGTTTCTACACACGATAACACCACGACCTTTTGTTTCCTGTAACAGATAAATTAACCAGCGTTACAGCCACCACATTCACATTCAGCCCGTAATCACTAACATCACCCGCACATTCACACAAACATGTCATCATCACAGTCACCACGCTCCACCCTGTTGTCAACAACCATGCTCACAAACGACGAATACTCATACTATGACATGGGCAAGTCGCCGGACGGCATCTGTCACGTGACCATGGCGCTGAAGAAGTCGCAGGGGTTTGTGTGGAACCAGGACATTTTCGTCTCGCGATACCACCAGGCTCGATGTGGGGAGTTCCAGCAGTTTGACGAATGTACACAGGTAGACGTCCAGGAAATCCGAGTAGATGAAGATGAGGAGGTGTTTCACATGGACAAGTAGGTAATAAACTAACAAAAGGGATGTCTTGAGTGTTGGTGTGTCTATCGTTCATATATGGCCTGTAACCACTCACCGGGTATGGTTGTCGCTGCACATTGTTCTGAGCGGTGAATGGGGTCTGCAGAAAACCAGACTTGTTCACTTATTGAGATGATAGAGAGCAGTCAACGTTTCACTTTTCTCGACTCTCTTATGGCGGAATAGACAGTTAAAGGTCTTCTCTCGTTTCTTCACTAGGCATGCCAGCAGGGTGAAATGTATCGTGTTGGAATGAGAAGTGACTTGAACTATTAATGTATATACGACCAAGCTGTGCAGTGTATTTCTAGCTGCTATACACACTTGTACCTACTGTGGTAGATGCTCCTACAATGTAGACAGCATGCTCATGGATATATATTGATATGCTATAAACATCCTCCTTCCAATTCCCCCTCTATCATTCCATCTCCATCTTCCCCCTTCAAACAACCTCGCTAACCTGGAGACTCTGATCATACAGCAGTCTCTCTAGCTTGGCCAGACTCTGCTGGAACACCTCAATCTTCTTAACCAGATTGGGATCACCTGTGAGAACGAAGACAGAGTACTCGAATTCCCGCAACAATGCCACAATGGGCAATCCGTGAGCTTTATTGAGAGTACCGTACCGCATGAGCTCGCCAGTCAGATCGAAGAGGCCCGAAATGTAGTCTCGAGGGTGAACGTATACATCAATGTCGCGTTCCTTGATGATCTCATGCAACTCTTCCAATGTCATTATCTGGCCCTTTTCCAGCCAGAACTGAAAAGACATGGCCTCAATCATCTCCTCCGAGGCTCCAGACACTTGTCGAGAGTACTTCCAGTAGGCATTGGTGCTGTTGCCGACTAAGCTGTTGATCTCGGCGAATTTCGCAGCAATCAGCTTGTACTGCGATGTGAGTGTCGTTTGAACGTCCGGTGCCATGCTGAGCGGCTCCTGGCCATTCTTCTTGACTCTGTGAAGTGCAAAAATGATTTTCTTGCTTGCTGCCGTCACGTCTCGTGAAATGTTGATAACTTGTGATCGCTCATCCTGGGTGATATCCAGACGAGTCTTGAACTGCAGGAAAAAGTTCTTGGCCGTTTCTTCCGTACTGGACTCGACTTTGGCCACCTTTGCGCCCTCTTCAGGTTCCGCGTCCGTGTTTCGTTTCAGCGACATGTTGTGATGTTATGAAATATTAAGCTTCCATGCAGCTTTATCGAGATGATGCACTTCCCTAAGAGAAAAGAGACATACTTTTTGCATACAACACCAAAGAGCTGAAACTCGCACTACTCACTCATTATACAATACAATAAATACTTTTAATTATGTGCAATCTGACGGTCAATCTCGCCGATTTCCGTCTGAAGAGAAACCTCCTCCACTGTCTTGACCAACTCCTTGGTACACTTCGTGAGATCAAATGAAAGTCCGGCCAGCCGCTGCTTGAACTGCTTGGGGGGATACTCGGCCCCAGGCTTGACAAACTTGTCGTCCTTGAAAATCATCTTCATTCGATCGGTGCAGGCCCGCAGATCCTGGCAGATCCATGTGCCGTTCTCCTTGAGCAGATGGTTTCGAGTCTGAGCCATGGACTGAGAGGTGGCATCCACCATGCAGAGAACCACCTTGCAGATGGCTCGAGAGTGAGCGGAAATGGCCATCATGTTAGAGTTGCCCTTGATGGCGGTCAGAAGATTCTGAATGGCGTCAATGACCTCCACACACTGCTCCTCGAGGTAGTACTGCAGATCCTCCACGGTGTTGTCGGGATCCTCGCCATCGAACTTGACGGCCTTAGGAAGGTAGATACCAAGATCAGCAGCAATCACCTGCTCATCCTCGGACTCAGAGTCTTCATCCTCGTCGTCATCCTCATCGTCATCCTCGTCATCACTATCCTCCTCCTCGCTGCTCTCCAGCTCACTGCCATCCTCACCACTCTCAATCTCCTCCGAGTGGCCCTCAAACTGATGCTGAGCGACCTTGACGGGAGGAACATGCTCGTTGTCAACCTCGCTGATCTCGCTTGTAAGAGACTCCCGGGGCTGAGGCGCGTCCTGCACAGAGGTCACAGAATGGGTCAGGGGGGTGCTGTGGGTGTCGTACTGATGATCGTACTGATCCTCGCCTCCCAGAAGAGTGTCGTAATCATCACGAGACTTGGCAACATCAGCAAATCCACGAGGCTTGACCACACCTCCGTCGTCACTCATCTGAGTGAGCTCGGTGGTATCGTCCTCCTGAGTCTCAGACATGTTGGACACGTGAGAAATGTCAGGAGACTGGCTGGCCACCTCCCGGAGCGCGTTGGGGAGCTCAAAAGTGGCCTGGGGATCAAACGACTCCTGGGGATGGAAGGCGCCAGGAGAAGACACGTTGGTGGCAGGAGAGTCCAGGGCGGGCGAGGCGATGGCAGGAGAAGCGAAAGATTTGCCGAGAGCAGAAGCCACACCAGTGCCGGCCATGGAAGCTCCCACAACGGCAGTAGCCGCCATAGCTGCGGTGCTGAGCTCAGCAGGGTCGTTGGCATGAGTATCAACTTCTCCTCGAGGCTGCGAATCAGCCTCCTCGTGGTCCTTCTCATCGTCTCCATCATGACCAACGACATCACGAGCTCGGGCCTCCTCCTCAGCTCGCTTTTCAGCAGCTCGAAGCTCTTGAGCAGTCACATAGTCATACCGCTGGATCTCGTGCACGGGACCATCATGGGCCTCGACTTCCGAAGGACCGTCCTCACCATGGGGGTGAGTGTCAAAGTAGTCCTGGTTGGCACCAGCATACACATTCTGTCCAAAGGTGTAGTTGGCCTGAGGGTCCTCAACCTCGTTTAGAGCACGAGGCTCATAGTCGGCCTGGTGGGAATTCAAGTCGAGAGCCTGAGTATGATGGCCCTGAGTCTCGGCGTCCAAGTCGAGAGCCTGAGCATGATGGGCCTGAGTCTCGGCGTCCAAATCTCGAGGCTCAAAGCGAAGGTCATGGTCGGCATCAGCATCAAGATCACGAGGCTGGAAATCGAGCCCATCGCCATCCAGATCACGAGGCTTGAACTCGACGTCCAGGTCCCGAGACTGGAAGTCAGCTTCAGGTTCCGCAGCAGACTCGTCCTTCTTCTTCTGGCCAAAAGAGAGAGCAGCCACGCCGGCGGTGACAGCACCCACAGCGGCACCAATGGCACCTCCAAAGTTCTTGCCTGAAGAAGACTCATTGGACACGTCCCTGGATTGAGAAAATGCCAGGGGTGGAGTCTGAGAAGATGGGGTAGACAGAGGCTGAGTAGAGTGAGCCTGAGCAGGGTGGGCATCAGCGACATAGTAGGCATCAGTGTGAGCCTGAGTGGACAAAGGCTGGGTGGGCTCCTCAGAGATCTCTCGAGATCGCATCTTGGGAACATTCAAGTCTGCAACCTGAGAAGAGGGAGAGACCGGGTCGGTAGGGTTGATGGGGTCCGTGGAATCTCGCGTGGAGTCGGACTTGTGCTTGTCACCAACGACCATTTGGGTCTCAGGAAGCTCGTGGCTGGCTTCCCGGCTCATCTCCTCGCCGTCACCTCGCTTCTTGTTTTTGTCTCGAAGAGACGAAGGGGCAGACACGAGTCTCAGTGTTCGAAGTCGACTGTTGCTCTTGGCGTTCTTGGGGGTCTTGACCGGCGACTCAATGGGAGCTCCCTCGTTGGAAGAGAAGGAACCAGATCGAGCCTGGGGGTGATGGGGAGGGGTAAGACCGTCTCGGTGGCCCAGAGAACCGGATGGGGAAGAGGGAGAAAGAGGGTAAGAGTCGAAACTGACACCTCCAGCTGCAGCTCCAGAGAGACCAGCTCGGAAAGGAGTGTGGTTGGAGTTCGAAGAAGCTGAAGGATAGCCTGAAGCGGAAGAAAAGGAGGCGTTTCGAGTGGTGTTGCCGGTGCTAACACTGCCAGTACCGGTACCACCTCCTAAGGCCAATCCGAGACCTTCTCGGGTAAGGGCGCGCTTCTCGCCATTCTCAGACCGGATCTTGGCAACCTTGACAAGCTCAATGACAGCACAGGCCAGATTGGCCACGGAAGCATCTAGCAGGTAGATGGGTAGAAGACCGGAAGAAGTGGCGTGGTTCTTGGTGCAGGTGATCAGCTGGTTGGCAGTCTTGGAAACGATGGAAGACAGGTTGGACAGCAGAGGAGTTCTGTAGTCTCGAGCACCTCCTTCCGTAGACACATCGTTGGAGTCATCAGTGACCTTTCGGGTAGCAACAATGACTCGATGAAGATGTTGCAGCAGCTCCGAATGATCGCCTCCAATGTCCCGAGACTTGAGCAGGTACTCGTCCATGGCAAGCTGGAACTTGGTGAGAGAAACGTCCTCCACCAGTCCATGAACCTCGTCCACGAAGGGATTCGTCGACTCGATGGCAGGCTGAACAATACCACTGGTGCCGTAAACAGACGATCGAAGGGATCGAACCGTGGCCTTGGTCTTGGAGTATCGAGCCTTCCACTGCTCAATCTCAGCCTTGAGCTCATTGACCTCCTTGAGAGCACGCTCGTGGTCGTGAGACTTGGCAGCCAGAGACTTCATCTCGGCCAGGAAAACAGCAGCCTGCTTCTTGACCTCCGAAGTCTTCTCTCGCTGCTCTCGAAGCTGGTTCTGTAGGCTCAGGATGGCCTCCGAGTCCATATCCTCTACAGCAGGCATGCTCTTGTCGATAGAGGTGTCGGGGGAAATGGAAGGCAGACGGTCGTAGTCAATGCCCCGATCCAGACCCCGTTCACGAGAGCCAGAGAGTGCAGAGGCGGCAGCAGCGCCAACGCCAGCTCCAACTCCTCCAGCAAGCAATCCACTATGAGAGTCCTGCTCGGAAGCCTCCTTTCGAACGGACTCCAGCTCGTTTTTGTGATCCTTTCGGACGAAGTCAAGCTCGTTCTTATGCTCAATGTTCACCTGCTGAAGCTCACCCTGAAGCTTGTCCAGCTCAACCTCCTTGAGCTCCAACTCAGCCTCCAGAGAACTGACACGGGTGGCCAGAGAAGTGTGAGAGTCGTCCAAGCTAGACTGCTTGTCGACCAGAGTCTCATGCCGACCCCTTAAGTCCTCCAGATCCACATCCCGCGTGCCAATGATCTCCTGTAGCTGTATTTTTTCCTCCTCCAAAGTCTCCACCTGAGCATTGCACGTCTCCACAAGACGCGCCTTTTCCGTCTCCAGAGACTTGATGAACTCGTGAAGCTGCTCGTTTTCCTCCATCAAGCTCTTGCTCATGTTCTCTGCGTCGACCAGCTTATTTTCGAGCTCTTCTGTCGCTTCTGACGGAGCAGATCCAGATCCGGCTCCAGCTCCATTACCTTCCATACCTCTAGTGGCATCGGTGGACTGGAAACCGGGCTCAAATTCATTGGGGGTAGGAGCATGAGTGTATCCAATCTGGGTGTGGCCTGTAGATCCGCCCAGAAGCTCGTCATCGTCCAAATCGGGAGAATCAATCACCTTGGAAGTATCCACGTCCTCGGAATGAATGGTCTCGGGGTGGAACGATTGGCTGTGAGTGCTGTTGTCGTGGCCAATGTCGTACGTGGGAGCGCTGTTGCCAATGTGCTGGCTGTGTTCACTGCTGGTCTGGCTGAGGTTTCTATCATGCAAAGGTTGGGTGGTGCCATAGTCGTTTTGCTGAGTCTGACCGTAAGCAGCAGGAGTGGCAGTGAGATCGTCATCCTGTGCGTGATGATGCTGCTGCTGCTGTCCATGCTGCACCTCATCGTCATCCTCCTCCTCTTCCTCCTCAGAGTCAGTCTCTTCCACTAAGGTGCTCTTGTTGGGGATAAGAGTCTTGGACTGGAGCATGCCGCTTTCGGGGAAAGACCGTTGGCTCTGTTGACTGGGAGCCCGCTCGTGCTCACCGCCATGCTCGTCTGTCACATGGCTGTCGTCCACGTGAATGGCCGGCACCGCGTCCACGGCCACTCCGTAGGTATTAGTGTCGTACGTTAGCGGCTGGTTGGTGATCTCGAATGAAGTGTCCGGATCAA
Source organism: Yarrowia deformans (assembly GCA_900519085.1). Lineage (NCBI taxonomy): Eukaryota > Fungi > Ascomycota > Dipodascomycetes > Dipodascales > Yarrowia > Yarrowia deformans. The sequence goes on along the minus strand of ULGY01000002.1, from coordinate 869,409 downwards.
TATCTGTGGGCACGGCCATGTGGTCATTGTTGCCGTTGCTGAGGTTGTTGCTGTTGTTCAGACCATTGTGAAGACCGTTGTTGATGGCGTTTTCGTAGCTTCTATCGTGGGTGTCCACAGCATGGCCCATAGTATGATCATGGAGAAGATGGTCTTCTGGCTGGCCAATCTCGTGGGCAGCAACTCCAATCTCCTCGTGACGCCGCTCGATTTCGTACTGAATGTCACTGGCCAGGTCTCTGAACCGCGAGGCCGGCAGAGTGGACAGCTTCTGACGCGCCTGGTTTCGCTTGGGGTGGAAGTTTGACCGCGGAGCCAAATAGTCCTGGGCCTCGTAGCTGAGACCCTGTCGTCGTTGCAGCTCGTCGTACACGTCGGTGGAGAGTTCTGCGAATTGCAGACGGGACAGCTTGAGCAGCTTTTCACGGGCCTTGTGGACCCGTGCGGACGACGACGCGCTGCGCTTCATGTCCGACTCCTGTCGTTCCGTCTGCAGAAACTGTTTGAGTGACCCATGATGGGTTACCAGGTCGTCCACTGGGTTAGTACGTTGAAGGAAAAGCAATGGAGTTTGGGGGAATCGGGGGTGATCGGACGAGGCCGTGGGTGGACGTTTGATGACGAAATCATGTGGAGGTGATTCTTGTGACTTGATTGATGGTCGATTTCCACCGTTCAACATCTCCTCGTGGGTCCCGACCCGACTCGTCACGTCTCTTGTCGCGTCCATCATTACCGTGTCATTTCCCCTTTGAATACTCACTTGTCTGTATATGCCTCTGGTCTGTCTGTGGTTTGGAAATCCGTCGAGACTGGGTGTATAGCAGCGGCTGAGGGTGCTCTGTAGTTGGTGGTGGAGAAACCTGGAGGGTTGTGGTCGTAAGTGTAGCCCGTGGTGGATTTAGTACAAGTGTGTGTGTGTGTGAGCCACTATACTAATTGCAAATGCGGTATCGTCTTTTTAGGCTTTATCCTTTTGATGTGCGTCGGCGGGACGTGACGTGCCTACGCTACGGTTAATGTTCAAAAAGAAGGAAGAGAGACTTTAAATGAGCGGTGCGAAAAAGTGTCGACAGGAAGAGGGAGTGTTCAAAAATAGTCACAAAAAAATGCATGTGTGTGGCTAATGAGAAAATATGGTCTCACGGGAGTCTCGAGAGCAATCATATATTTTATTCGACATAACCACACTACCGTCCCACCCCACAACCCTCTCCTCCTTCCCATTCGCTGACCTGCAATACACGCCCCCTTGGGACTATACAATAAACAATTTGCATATGGTAGGCTTAGAGGCGACGCGCATGTCGAACCTAGAAGCGGGTTTGGCGGTGGACAAGGAATTCTCCCGAGACAACAAGAGCCAAGCAAGTTCAAGTGTAGGGGCTTTGACGTGCCCACAAGTGGGCGTGGAGTGTGGCCGACGCGATGGACGTGCCTGGCGTTAGACCGACTGTGAGAACGTGTCTTTGCGTTATATAGAGCCTACAAGTTCGGGAACCTCATCCCAGCTCTGAATGACGATCGCAGAGCCGTAGCTACTTGTACCCCGTAGACCAGAATGATGGACGTCAAAGTGATGTTCGCAAAGATGGTCGAAATGTCGAAAAGGTGTATTTGCAAGCATTCCGGAAGACTCAAAGTAACAACGGCGCTGGCTCGAAAAGATTAGCCCAAAACTAAAAGGCTTGGCTTATCGTATTGTGGAGTGTAAGACGTGGATCCACCGTGAATGTGCATGTATGCCTAAGCCCGACTAAGCCCACATAAGCCAACTGGGCTATCTAAGCCTCCAAGCCACGTTTCTACGGAATGCTGAGTACTCGTACGAGTACAATTTCAGCATAATGGTCACCGTGTTTCTCCCCCACAACCCCTGCTCTTCCAGGAACAGCCTGCAACGGGAGCTGAGGGGGCTCGTCCATTGTTTGCACGGATTTGGACTCCGGCGTGTAGATCGCGTCTCTAAGACAATGGTCGGGTCGGCTCAAAAAGCAATCATTAGGGTGGTGAAACATGTTAAAAAAAAGCCCAGCAACACTCTCCGCGGAAACACGTATATCTTGTTATATCATAGTTGGTTGGTTGAGGGGGTGATTATTATGATATTATCCACACACCTCTTGTGTCTCTTGTCACTCGTGTCGTACTGTACCTACTTTACCCTGGAGAACGAACCGATCCTGCGTCCCTACAGCGACCTGCACCCAATGCAGCTGACAGAGCGGTTAACGCTATTGAGTGAAAGAAAGACATGAGTGTCAATAAATCAATAAAGAGCCACGGCCCGCTTCTCAGAGGCGACAACGTGTTCCGACGCGTCAAGATCTGCCCTGCGAGGAGAGTGCTTCTTCTGCGAGTATTTGTACCTTCTGCGAGTGCGAGGTACTCTTTTCGTGTCGTGTCTTTCTGATCGGACCGGAAGATGCTGATCCGTATACAGCCGCTTCCATGATGGACACAGAAGGACCCTAGGATCGCCCATTTTTGAAGGTGATCATTTATATGGAATGTAAAAGGAATGTGAGGGTAAGGGACAGGGCCGCAGGGCTTCGTGTCAAGCAAGGCTAACATGTGTGGTTATTGCGCCATCACGTGACCGACCACCAATTTAAAGACACACCCAGCCGCCCTATTACCGTGCCTTTCAACGCAGGGGGCTCAGTTGCATCATGTATCAGGTTCCTGTCCTGTGAGCTTCCTCATTTGGGCCCTTACCACCACATGACTTAAATTGGATCCTTTTTTGGCGTCGATGCGTTGTTGGCGCAGACTGAATTGGTCTAAATTAGTGAACCAGGGTTGGGGATGTGTGGGTTTGTAATATATTGGTTGGTTACATGGATGAACATCACCGACAGCCTCGTGTCTTGTCACCAAGATATAGGAACAAGAAATTGTTGCTCGTACAGCTATAGATTCCGTCATACTTGCGAGTCCACCTGTAATGTTTTGCTAGCTAGTCTAAAACCCGTTAAAATATTTATAATCACGGCGGCGCTAATACCACCTTGATAGACTAATGCTCATCTGGCTTGCCAGTATATTGCCGGTGTCAGATTACGTAACTTTCGGAAATGACGTGTCTCATCTTGGCTGTCATATTGGGCGTGATCTGGTGTGCATACGTACTCCATACTGTTCTGTCGTTCAAAGCCGATTGCCATCCCTTGAACAAGCCGTTGTTGAACAATCGCTTTTAAGCCAGTCTAATTTACTAGCAGCAACATGCTCCAGACCACCAAACTTACACGTGCAGAAGATAACGACGATACGACCACTGCACATATTTTTCCGGCCACACCATGATCGACGTTGCCGCCACGGCCCCAGAGCCCATTCTCACAGTTGTTGTGCCCGGAAACCCGGGCATCGATCTTTTCTACCGCACTTTTCTGGCCCTGTTGGCTGAGAAAAGCCCCCGTCTCGATCTCGTGTGCGATTCTCTGAGGGGCTTCGAAGAGGAGGAGGCGCTTGCTGATGCCGCCGAGTCTGAGTCTGGCTTCGGACTCGACGACCAGATCAACCACTTTGTCGCTCTCGTTCGAAGCAGATTCGATCCTCAGAAACACGTTGGACTCATCATCATGGGCCATTCTGTCGGAGCCTGGATCGTTCAACGTGTCGCCTGCCAGGTGTCCACCAAAGACCCCAAGATCCCTATCAAGCTAGTCGGACTGCTGACTCCCACTGTTAAGGACATCGCCAAGAGCTACCGAGGATCCCTCTTCACCGCCATGGACAACCGAATTGGATACTACGCTCCCGGTATTGTCTTTACAGCCGTTCGGGTCGCCAACTGGATTCCGGGCTTTGTGCCCTTTGTGGCGTCGCGAGTGTCGTCGCGAGGAACAATGCTGCCCCACGTGTCTTCTGGAGACGAGCAGAGTCTCGCACGCGATATGGGCGCCTACGATGCGGTTACCCGGTACGCCACCAACCCGCGAATGGTGCGACAAACGGTCGAGTTGGCCAAGGAGGAAATGCGAGCCATTGTTTCGGATCCCGAACCCGCAGCCATCAGTGGCTTTTGGGAGACGCTTCCCATCTACGGTTTCTTTGCCCAGGGTGACCATTGGGTGGCCGAGGAGACTCGAAAGGAGCTCTTTGAGGAGTTTGGCGACCTGCCCAACGTCCACTTGGAGGTCAAGGAGGCTGCTCACGCCTTCTGCATCAAGGAGAACGAAAAGGTTGTGGACGCTCTGTTCGCAGAACTCCAAGAGAGAAAGGTAGTTTGAAGGATGTCGGAAATTTAGAGACAATAGGTATATAGGTATATAGGGATAGGAAAAAGAATAAAAGAGAGTCGTGCGGGTGTGCACCTCGTATGTAGTGTGTCCTCAGTAATAGCAAGACCCACACGTAGTGAGTATCGCCGAGGGCTGTGTCTATGAATGTACACTGCCATCTTATAACTGGAATGTATGTATCAGTTCTCAGCCGCGGTGAAACATTCCTTTTGCCATAGCCAAGACAATTATACAACAACGAGTACAATCATACAGCTAAGTATGGTAAGACGGTCAGGTTAGTCTCTTTTCTACATCTAAAACAAGACGGACACTTTGGCCCGAGGTGGAACGCGTTTGAAGTGAAACAGTCAGATCAGAGAATGCGCAACCAATCTGAGAATAGGAAAGCACCAAAGTGTTCTTCTTAGCGTGAATAACTCTGAGTTCTAGAATTTGCGGTCATATGATGGTTACTGATGCCATTGGACCTACACTCTTACTATCCACCGTGCATTCACGTGTACTTTAGGTTGACGGACTGCGTATTTTTTGCATTGAGCCAATTGACGGTTGAGAACTGTAGATATCAAGAGCTCAAAGGGGGCGCCGACCTAAGGCGTTTTTTGGCTGTATATCACTGATCACGTGATTGACGCGTTAATAACATGTTTTTTTGTTGCCCATGACTCCCTGCTATATCAACAGCCCATGTTTTACTGGTTTAGCACCATGATGACATAATACTGTTCCAATGGAGACTCCTCGGAGCAGCAAACAAGGTTATCTCGGTTAGATGTGAGGTGGGGGTTGAAGAGGCGTTTATTTGGTGCCAGGGTGTAGCTGTAAACAAAAGGAAGGTACTATATGTTGAGGGAGGTAATCTGACTACAATGATCTCTTCAAATTTGCAATAACTCCGATACTGAAGAAAGTAGAGGGGGGCTGGTCAGAAGATGTATTTTGAGCCACTCGATTGAGACAAGGCTTTGGGGGCTTTAATCAAACCCAGAAGGGGGTCGAAAAGGGGGTCTTTAGGAGAGGTTTTTGGAAATTCAGAAATATCGTAGTAATCAGCAAAGACTGGAGAGATCGAATCTCTGCTCAAAACAACTACATCTCCCCCGTAACACCCATCCAAAGCCTCTGTTTGCGTATCTCCTATTCCCCACCTAGCTACCCGGCCAGATTAGGTTCGCACATGTCCCAATATCGCTTATCTAGGGATGCAGTGTAACACTATAACACCCTTCCGTCGACTCACACTACAAGAAGCCATTACACGCACACACACACACACACACACACACACTACACACTACACGCTACACGCTAGACAACACAACACGCTCATATCACACACACTCATTAGACACACACACACGCAAGATGGATCAGAAAACCGACTCTCGCGAGTATCTCGACGGGTTCAAGGCCGGCCAGAAGGTGGCGTACGAACGGCTGTACTGGCGACGAATCCTCGTTCTGTTTGGAGGTCTAGCCATGGTGCTGGGTTTCTTTGGCTACAAGGGCTACGCTGTCAACGACGTTCTCGATCTGGATCTGTCCATCTCGAGGACCGACTCTGTTAATGACGCCTCTTCTTTCGCCGACTCTTCTGTCAACGACGCCGCTCCTCTCGTGGCTCCTCTCTCCAAGCCCAAGAAGAACGTCATCTTCATGGTCACCGACGGAATGGGACCTGCCTCTGTTTCTCTCGCCCGAACCTACCGACAGTACGTCCAGGGACTGACCTACAACAACACCCTGACCATCGACAAACACTTCATTGGCTCGTCACGCACCCGATCCAGCGACTCCCCTGTCACCGACTCTGCTGCTGGTGCCACCGCCTTCTCTTGTGGTGCCAAGTCCTACAACGGAGCCATCTCCGTCACCCCCGATTACAAGGCCTGCGGCAGTGTGCTCGAGGCCGCCAAGCGACAGGGTCTCAAGACTGGCCTGGTCGTGACCACCAGAATTACCGATGCCACTCCCGCCTGTTTCGGAGCCCATGTCGCCCATCGATCCCAGGAGGACGAGATTGCTGACCAGCTGCTGGGCTACTCCACTCCCCTCGGCCGATCCGTTGACCTGCTCATGGGTGGCGGACGAATCCACTTCACCTCCAAGGGCCGACAGGATGGCCGTGATCTGATCGCCGAGGCCCAGATCGACGGGTTCCAGTACGTGTCCAACAGAAAGGAGTTTGACCAGATCAACACCTCCAACGCATCGCTGCCCCTCCTGGCTCTCTTCACCGATTACGACATGCCCTACGAGATTGACCGTGTTCCCGAGCAGTTCCCCTCTCTGAAGGAAACCGCCATCTCCGCGCTTGAGATCCTGCAACAGGAGACCAAGGACTCCGAGGAGGGATTTTTTATCATGATCGAGGGCTCCCGAATCGACCACGCCGGCCACCAGAACGACCCCGCCGCTCAGGTCAGAGAGGTTATGGCTTTCGACGAGATGTTCGCCGCCGTCGTTGACTTTGCCAACGGTCTGGACACTGAGACTATCATTGTCTCCACTTCTGACCACGAAACTGGAGGTCTTGCTACTGCTCGACAGGTCGAGTCTGCTTACCCCGAGTACAACTGGTTCCCCGAGGCCCTTGCTGCCGCCCAGCACTCTGGAGAGTTTATTGCTCGAAAGCTGCAGGCGTTTTCTCGACCCGACCACCCCTCCGAGGCCTCTGGCTCCAAGCTGGAGAAGTTCATCAAGCGAGAGATTCTCGAGAACGATCTCGGAGTCAAGGACTACACCAAGCATGAGGTCAAGGCTCTGATCCGAAACCGGGCTGACCCCATTGACACTATTGTCGACATTGTGTCTCGACGATCCCAGACCGGCTGGTCTACTCACGGCCACTCTGCCGTTGATGTCAACATTTACGGCCATTCCAACAAGCAGAGCGGTCTCGACAAGCTGGATGCTCTGCGAGGAAACCGTGAGAACATTGAGATTGGCCAGTTCCTGGCTCAGTATTTGGAGGTGGACGTTGCTCGAGTGACTGAGATTCTTGAGGATCTGCCTGTCCGAGTCCAGCACGTTGAGGAGATTGATGATTGCGACCAGTACCATCACGGTCTGTATTAAGCAGCAGACAAAGACAGCGACGAAGCGTTCTTTTCCTGCTCGGCATCTGTAAACCTATTGTAATAGTATGATTAATATTAGAATGAACAGAGAGATGGTGGCAGATCTTTGTACGCCGCGATAAGCTAAACAGTTATGATAGAAGGAGATCTTATGTCAGGGAGGACACGGCCAGTCTTATGGGCATGGTTGTCATAGGCCGCATCACTTCCCAGAAAAGGAAGAAAGAGTAAGCGACTGAACTCCTTGTGCATCTTAAGTGTGATTGCGACGTATTCTTGCTTACGGAGTACAGGTACAACAAACAGGCTGGGGTGTTGGATGTTTAACTGAGTGTTCACACAGTGATTGTATGTTTTGAAGAAGGAGTTGTGAAAGTTCAATCACTCGTACGTTGAAATGAGAACTTGCGAATAATTTCCAGCTTCAACTGTTCCAGCTGATTCCATTAGAGACGACTGTCGATGTTTCACCAGGAAAGTTCGAGGCTGCAGCAAATGGTGCAGCATCTCTGCGTGGGTATGGTCGATATGGCACCAATAGAGAAGAAAAGAATAACTGGAGTTCGAAATCGTACTGAAATTCTAACTGTTTATTGGTCGGCTCATTTTTTCTCCTTCCATTTCCTTCTAATGGAACTATTGTAACGGTACTGGACCCGCAGTATGATTTGCCACTTTCGCCACCATTGAACCCAATGTGGACTCTTCTGGAATATAAATACCCGTGTCCACTCCCTGTTCTTTCTCTCATCAGAAGACAGCAGTCTCTGTCCCTACACTCCGGGACTGTCTGTTTTCGAGAGATGTTGGGGTATTGGCGACGACGCAGTCTTGCAGAGCCGATCCTCTAGCACACCTCTCTTCATGCCTCTTTTGAAGTGGAGCTATGACAAGTGAAGATTCGCAATCTCCTTATGAGTTCCATTCCAAGGTAGGGTAGCTCCCGGGGTGAGAATCCCTGCATGAGTAACACTTTGGGGTCTGCTCCACTGGTCCTGTCGTAAGACAGTATTCCAGAAGTTGCTGAGCTGAAGCTGCAAAGCCGAAGCTAAGACGCAGCTGTGGAGACTGATTAAAACCGTGCGTGAAAAACGTATGAGCGAGTAACTAAGACGTGAAGCTGAGCGAAAGCTACTAAGCTGCCGAGTGAAAGGAAACCCCTTGGTACATGCCTCTTGGCGGACGCAGGATGATGACTGAGATACAAGCTTAGCAAGCTCTCAAAGAGTCCTGTCTCCTAGTAAAGCTATGACGGGCACGAAACATTGTCCATGAGCTTGCTATGTCGGACTCGACTTACGTTTGTGTCTAGAGCATTCCATAATGGGTAGCTCCCAGGGTGAAATTCCCAGCATGGACAACATCTTCTGAATGCTATGGAGGGATGGGCTGTCGTTCGTACAGTCATGTCTTCTCCATCTGATACAGACCTGGTGTCAGTACACCAGCAATTCCGGTCAAGAAATAAACAGCTGATACAAGATGCGAACCTGATCTCAGCCTGTTTCCACCTGGTATAAGCGTCTGCAAAGACCGCCTTTGGGCACAGCGTTTGAGCCAATCCTGCCAAACCACCAGAGTCGAGAGCTCTTCAAAGCCACCGACCGACAATGCCGATAACACCACTACAACGCTGAAAAGCCGCCTGGAGCTGTCGATTGTGAAACTCCACCAGCCACCAGAGCAGGAGCCGTTTGAGTGACTGAACACGTTAAGTCATGCCAGCAAGTGATCACTTGATTCTGTGAAACGATGACGTCAGTGCAAGGTGACACTGTGAACTATGAAATGAAGCAGAATGCCAGCACCTGAATCCATGGACCAAAGCCAATCAGTAAGAGCCTGTGCCATGTTGCAAGAGAGCCTGTGAGTGCCATTGAGCCAGTAAGAGCTAGTGTTTGCCAATGAGAGCCAGAGCCATAGAGCCAGAGCCGATAAGAGCAGTCAAGGGCCAGAGCCAGAGCCACGCAGTCGGAGATCTACCGATCTAATTCGCATTCAGAAAGAAAGGATGTAGGCGTGGAACCTCTTAACGAGGATGTACACCAGCCGAACCTTTGAATTACATAACTAGAGGATGTAAGCATTGAGCTGAACCTCTTGGGTAAATACATTTTGGACCACGGAGTCCCACCCAAATCTTTGACCGTAGAGAGTAAGATCGTAGCTGTGAACGTAGAACTAATCTATAGATAGTCATAGAGTGAGCCTTGAACAGATGATGGTAAGGATGTCAAGCTGATTGCAGAGTTCTAATTCGATTAGAATCATCTTCAACAGCATGGCTTTGATCAACCACTCGGTGAAACGTCAGTGTAGACTCCTGTCTGGTTTGAACGCCTAGCCAAAGACACTCAACGCCTGCAAACGACTCTAACATGCCGCTGGTGTCGAAATACGCCTGTCACGTGACTTGTTTAGCCCGTCCAGAAGCTCTAACAACAATTTTTGCCAGTTGCGGCCATATCCTGGTGAAAATACGGCTTCCCGTCCGATCAGCCATAGTCAAGCACCAGAGAGCCCAGTTAGTATTGTAGTGGGAGACCATACGAGAATACTGGGTGCTGCAATTCTTTTGCCATTTGCGCAGCCGATGGACAGTGTTTTTTGCTTGGATTCTAGTCTCTTCCTTTTGCCACTGTTCTGTAGGTTTCCATGTTCACGATGTCACAGTATGATGTCTTAAACCTACAATAGAGGGAGAAGTGAGGGTGTTTGGTTGTGCACCAACAATCATCTCTTGTTGCATTGATAAACTGTGATTTGCAACATGATACAGCTGTATTCAAACCCTTACTAAATAGGACACTATAGTATCTACATCTACTTGTACTCTTTCTCTGGACTATGCTGTTATGGTGTATGAATTAGATACATGCTAGAAATGCGAAGGCAGTTGATCAAACTGCTGCTTGGTTAGTTGGGCCACCTCCTGATTATGGTGGATGCAAAAGCCATGGATGATATCCTCCGCGCCGACATCGAACGTGACGTGGTTCAAGTGTCCCCACTCGTTGAAGATGTCCTCTCGAGTCGCGTCGTCGACAAACTGATCCTGATGGGCGAAAAAGCCCCAGATCTTGAATTTTCCGTTGTTGTGCCAAAAGTCGACCACGTCGTTGCAGTCGGTTCCAATGGCAACCAGCTCCTCCTTGCCCATCTCGATCCACTGTCGGATGATCGAGGGCTGAGACACAAATCCTCGAGTGGCCTGGACAATGTGGGGAGGAAGAGCATCGCTGAGAAACTGCTGCTCCACTCGAGTCCACAAAGGAGACAACTTCTGGGCCACCTGCAGACCCCGCGCCAGAACTCCGCCAGGAAGAGGATACTGTTTGGCCAGAGAAACAAGCCTCTGACCGGTAGAGCTCTTGGCCAGCTCCTTGAGGGTGGGGGTCATGAGACAGACAAGCTGGAGATCAAGCTGAGGGTCGTCGGCAACAGCCACTGCCACTCGCTGGACCAACCAGCCTCCAAGGGAATGGCCCATGAGAATCACAGGTCGTCCCTCAGACTCACCCTGGGTGATGGAGCCAAGAAGAGTTTCTCCTGACGAGATGGAGCCCATGGAGTCAATGGATTCCGTAGATTCCAGAGAGTCCAGAGAGTCCAGAGAGTCCAGAGAGGCAATGGAAGAGCGTCTGGAAGAAGGAGGGGTGGTGAAAGAATCGGCGAGAGTGTCGTCCGACTCGTATCCATCAAATGCACATGTCTCGCACTTGCTCTCGGCCACCACATGTCGCAGAATCTTGACCTTGTTGTCAATCTGATCCTGTAGACTGTACAGATCCTCCTTGAACGAGGCCGGGTTGAAAGTCGAGTATCCTCTGTAACTGGGACACACGAACTCATATGTAGGGTACATCTCCGCCAGATGCTGCAGATAGACGGTGTAGTATTCGGAAATGCCGGGGTTGCCGGGAATGAAGAAGACCAGAGGAGCAGGGCCCTTTGTGCTCTTCTGCTTGGGCGCGATTCTATAGACTGCGGTGTCCATAATCTCGGAGTATCCTTGGGGCATGGATGCCGGCTTGTGGGCCTCTGCGGGCTTTTCGGGCTTCTGCTCCTTGGAAAGACCTCCTTCCAGTCCCTGCTTGAAAATTCCAATGGCCGATACAGGGTTGATGAAGTTGCGAAGAACTCGTACTGTCGCCATTTTTAATCTTGTGTTTGTGTAATTATGCGATTGCTGATGCTGATGCTGATGCTTGTGTCGACGGGGTTCTTATTTTGAGTATATCTGTTGAAGATTACGCATAAATCAGAGATGGTATCGCGCGAGCTGGTCGTGTGAGAAGGCGCGCGCCAGGGTCTATATATACTAATGAAATTTGGATTTCTGTCACACGAGCGGTCAACTCTTTTTCACCTCAATTTTCGCCAATCTTCGTCAAATGGCAAAATTTTCAACCCTATTGGCCTCGAGACAAAGAAAGATAATGTACTTGGTCGTGTGGACTGAAAACGTTAATTTAGAGCGACGGAAAGCACGGCGCAATTCAAAACACGACATTTACACCGAAAATCGGCCCGCGGAAAAAATGCTGCCTGGATGTAACACCACCTGCGGTCACGTGCCACCAACTCCGAACCCTCCAGCTCTTCTCAGAGCTTTGATAAACACGTCTTAGATAGAGTTCTGGTGTACTGCCAGATAGTGTGATGAGGTGGGGAGGGGGGGGGGAGCCATATTGGATTGGAGACATGCACAATATTCGGGTCAGGGGGGGTGTAGGTCTTGGCTATATAGAGCTTTGAGGTGTTTGTGTGATATACGTGAGAAGTGTACATTTTCCGTCTCAACGCTCCTGCCGTGGAGATTGCTACTCCTGTGTCTCTCAAAATAGACCAAGCAATCTACAAGGACGTTGAAGACGCTTTTTCAAGCAGCACATGATGGATGCACGGAGGCGCATTTGGGTGTGAGTTTAGCGGAAAGGATTTTTTGGGGGGAATGATAAGGAGCATATTGAAGCGCGTTAGTTACGGCATTCTTGGTATCACTGGAGCCGCAAATTTTTGAGTAGTTGACTAGTTTTTTTTCCACACTTGTAGCACCACTATCCACAGAAATACACCTGCCCAAACAGTTTCAGCGCCGCAATCATGTAACGTTAGATAATATGTGCAAATATGTGAAAGAAGAGTCTAAAAAATTGCGGTGTTTTTAAGCCGATCAAAACAGTAGTTTGTTTCCAGAAGAAGTTATATGTCATGTGAAATGATAGAGCTGTTTGACTTGTGTCGCGCCTGTCACGTGACTCTCGAATACGTTGCCGTGATGACTACTCGGATATGTCTTGAAAAGCTGTGTCTTTAACCCCACCTCAGATAATGCGCGGTCTGCTTGCACACCGTTGATTTTTAAGGTTTACAGGTAGGGTAACTTGAGTGGGGCCTTTTAGGTTGACGAGCGGAGGATGGACGCTTTTGTTAAAGGTGCGAGAGGGGATTTGGTCGTGTGAGTCGTCCAGAGGTTGAGTATATTTCGTTCTTGTCTCGTGAAAGGGAGAGTTGTGTTGTAATTTTGGATCTTCAGGTTTTGGGCCAGTTTGCGATAACGCACGTCTCGCATTTATTGCATATAGGGGGCAGGGTGGTCGTTGGGAGGTTTCTCTAAGTAGTTGTGAAGTTTTAGTTGAATGTTTTGTTGGGAAGTGCTTGGAAGAGTGTGAGGGATGAAAATGAGTGTTTTGGCGCGTTCCAGTGATCAAGAAGTTGTTGTTTTTTCTCAGAGAATAGAACGGGCGGCACTCAGGTCACTTATCACTCTCGTCAAGCGTATAAGTTCTCTAACAGCTCGTTCTCTAGTAAGTAGACTTTACATTATGTATCAGCGTCAGGTTCCTGTTGAGGGATGAGAATTAGAGGCACTTGGGTACAGTACATACACTCTAGCAGCTGCATCAGTCATTGTTGGTTCTCATCTATCTACTCTCAATAACCCAGTCAGGTAAGTTGATGCCCTCTGTCATTAGAGGCACACGTTGAGTGTGCTGGAAAGACTTTGGTTGCACGGTAGCTAGCTGTCCTACAAAACCCCGGTCTGCTTTAAATTGTGGTAATTGGTACCGAAAACTTGCACTTTTACGTCGTATGTAGTGTATTGGTATCTCATTATTGTCGATTTTACCAGTATGGTGCTGTGAGGAACAGAGATCAGTGTGCCTCTCCGTTCTCCCCTAAGAAACGCAAGAGAACGTGGACGTTGAAAAAACCTATTCTGTGCTCTTAGAAGTCGACTGTGGATACTTTTGGTTGCTGTATCCATTCCGAGCCGACTTCGGCTTCTCTTCGTAGTGCAGCATTTCAGGGTGGAGCAGAAAGGTAAGGAGTGGTCGTGAAAGTTGATCTAAAGCGTCACATAAAGACGTTTTGTTTAAAAAAAGGGGCCAGAAGCCGTACATCAAAAAGAATTTGTTCTTGTTCATATCTCTGGTGTCCCCGGCTTTCAAGACGAGTTTTCGACTGTGCAGTGTTGTGATTGCTAAATGTTAGGTGTATGGCAATGGCGATGGCGATGTACAAGTAGTGAGGATGGATGTTGACAATAGGGTGAACACTTCAGTTTCTTGGAGATGTCAAACGAACAACACAGGTGCAAGCTCTTGTACCGGTACAGCTGTTCAATAGTCCATCACGACGGGAGAACATCTCCTACCCTCAGACCCAAGTAGAACACCCACCCTCAACACCACACTGCTTGACGTCTGAGCAAGCAATGATCACCTAAAATCGACAAAAGTGTTTCTTTTAACCTCCAACAACCAACCAAACAAATTCGGTCCTCTTTCAACCAATAGCTGCCTACAGTACATACTCATAACCTCCCTCTAGGAACACATTTGCACCTTCCAGAACCCGCCAAGAATACACTTTTTGATGTTGGGATAATTAATGAGGCCAACATTGAATTGGGGTAAATGGAACTCTCTAGATGCCTTGTTGGAAACACCTTCGAGATTGGAAAATAGCTGCTAGATAACACATATGGATCACCCAAATCAACCACACTCATCGGGAAATAACACGTGACTTCCCCATCCCCACCAAACTTGTTTGCCACCGTATCTCCACCCTTGTCTGTAATCATGCATGTCCTGCGCGTGCCATCAAAGTCTACTCCTCCTTTTTAGACCGACGAACTAGTCACACAATTACAACCACAGCTACAACCATAGCTATCAACATCACCGCTTCAAACTTCAAACCGCGACCACAATGCCGACCGCCGAGGAGTTCAAGGCGATTGGAAACGACTTCTACAGCAACCATGACTTTGAGGCTGCCATTATGGTGAGTATCCTTGACTAATTACCATCGATGAAGATCACACTAACACAGAACTATTCGCAAGCGTGAGTCCCCTAGATCAATGCTCGAGATACCGACAACTAACCCAGAATCGTCAAGAACCCGAAAAACATCATCTACTACCAAAATGTGAGTGACACACACCTTCTTACTGTGAACCACCAACCTGTCTTCGACGAGAAACTAACCACAGAGAGCGATGGCGTACTCAAAGCTGAGCAAGTATGAAGAGATGGAAAGAGATTGTTCCAAGGCCCTCGAAATCTTGCCCACATCCGTCAAAGCATTGTACTACTTGGGCATAGCATTGACAGCCTTGAGACGCTTCAGACAGGGTGCCGATGTGCTGGACAAAGCCTACGCGGAATCGGTGAAGATCTCCAGCGCTCTGTCGCCCAAAATCTCCGAGCAGATTCTGCTGCTCAAGGAACAACGACACTTGCATGAACTCGAGGGTATTCGACGCCAGTCAGACACGCTAATGGCATACATGTTGGAACTACTGGAAAAGGACAAACAGCAGCAACTGGGTGAGCTCAAATCCCAAGGACTCAGTGGACAGGCACTCAGGTCCGAACGGCAGTATGTGCAGGAGGAGTTTGCGGAGAAGGAGCGACAGATCATCACCACCTTCAAGGCGTCTCTGAACGGGTCTCACAACGGAAGCTCGACAACGGATGAGGTACCCGATTACTTGTCGGATCCAATCTCATTCAACCTGTTCATGGACCCCGTCGTGACTCCTGCCGGCCAAACTTACGAGCGAAGCTGGCTATTGGAACATTTGAAGAATGGTGGTAAAGATCCACTGACACGAAAGAACCTCAGCCCCAAGGACCTCTACCCCAACTTGGCTGTGAAAAAGGCAGCCGAAGACTTTATGAAGCGAAACGGCAGATACTAATCAATGAACAGATCATGGATCACAACCTTGTACTTGTATTAAAACAGTGCGAGTAATAATTGACACCATCTAAAAGTGAAGCTTGTAACAAGTCCACAGAAAAAATAAGCTCCGCAACGGAGAATTGAACTCCGGTCCCCCGCGTGCTGAACAGACGTTGTGACAGGCGGAAATTCTAGCCACTAAACTATTGCGGAAAAACGTGATTTGGAACTTTTTTTGAATACCACATTTCTCGCTCTGATTAGTCAGACCCTCTTTTCCAAGCTGAAATGTATTTCCCTAGAATCAAAAAAAAAAAACTTTTCCAGAATCATATTACCTGCTTTTCAGTGTGCTTCAGCATGGGCAGTTGACGTCAGCACTGTCATGTTCCGTAGGATGGACTCTCTGTAAAGAAAACTACTCAGCTTCATACTATATCTCCCGTTTGGAGATCCTCACTCCTGTTCTGCGTATACAGGGTATCGTCTACAATGTAACACCAGTGGGATATATCAAGGCAGTATTGGAGAAAATAACATAACCAGATGATGGCTACGCTGCTTTGAGCATGGTTGGTTATCCCAACGTTTACAAGATACAAATCATACATACATTAGCTAACTAAAAGTAACTTAGATGGCTCGAGAAAGGTGGAACTTGGAGCCAGCGAAGATGGCCTTGTCACCGAGCTCCTCCTCGATTCGGAGAAGCTGGTTGTACTTGGCGAGTCGCTCGGATCGAGAGGGAGCACCAGTCTTGATCTGGCCGGCTCGGAGACCGACGGCAAGGTCAGCGATGGTGACATCCTCAGTCTCACCGGATCGGTGGGAGACCATGACACCCCACTTGGCGTCGTAGGAGTCGTTGGCGGCCTGGATGGACTCGGTGATGGTTCCGATCTGGTTGACCTTGAGCAGAAGGGCGTTGGCAGACTTCTCCTCGATGGCTCGCTTGATTCGGATGGGGTTGGTGACGGTCAGATCATCACCGACAATCTGGATGTCGGTGGTGGAGACGAAGTGAGACCAGGCGGCCCAGTCATCCTCAGCGAAGGGATCCTCGAAAGAGACAATGGGGTACTTGGCGATGAGCTCAGAGTAGTAAGAAGCAAGCTCCTCACCGGTCTTCCACAGAGACTTGTCGGAGTCGGGGTTCTTGAAGTCAAGGTCGTACTTGTTGGCCTCCTCGTTGTAGAACTCGGAAGAAGCGGCATCAATGGCGATCTTGATCTTGCCGGTGTAACCAGCGGCGGCAATGGCCTCGGTGATGAGGTCAAGAGCCTCCTCGGCAGTCTGAATATCGGGGGCAACACCACCCTCGTCACCGACGTTGCCGGCGGAGGCACCGTACTCCTTCTTGGCGAGCTTCTTGAGCTCGTGGTAGACCTCGGATCCGGCTCGGAGAGACTCGGAGAAGGTGGGGAACTCGGTGGGAGCAATCATGAACTCCTGGATAGCGAGTCGGCCTCCGGCGTGAGAACCACCGTTCAGAACGTTAAGGAAGGGAACGGGGAGCACGTAGGGCTGGGGGGAAGAAGCCAGAGAGGCAATGTGCTCGTAGAGAGGGACACCCTTCTCACCGGCACCGGCTCGGGCAGCGGCGATGGAGACACCAAGGATGGCGTTGGCACCGAGCTTGGACTTGTTCTCAGTTCCGTCGAGGTCGAGCAGGAACTTGTCGAAGGCAGCCTGGTCCTTGACGTCGAGCTTGGCCTCAATCAGAGCGGGGGCAATGATCTCGTTGACGTTCTCGACGGCCTTGAGGACACCCTTTCCGCCCCACTTGGAGGCATCCTTGTCTCGGAGCTCGAGAGCCTCGTGGACACCGGTGGAGGCACCGGAGGGGACGATGGCTCGGAAGAGACCGTGCTGGGTGGTGAGGTCAACCTCAACGGTGGGGTTTCCTGGAGTTAGTTATTGTTTTACATTTCTCGGTGTCTTAATTGACGCACACAATATTTAGCACCAACCTGACAAAACGCTGCTGCTGGTTCAGACGCAATGTCATGTCATGCGTGCGGAGTGGGTCTATGCGCGATTTCATTGGACAATGTTTTTCCGGACCCCAACAGAGTTTATCCGAGCGGTTACATCGGTCTTGACGTAGGCCCAACACTGGTCAACGAAAAACGCATTTCTTGGCACAGAATGGAACGAGGGGAAGTCTGAGCAGTCGAATTGTGCCCTTGTACTGCTACTGCTGCTGTATCTGTGCCAATTCCTCTCCTGTCGTTTCGTCAATTATGTCGTCGTTTGTGATTTTGAACACGTAGTGTGGGGAATCAGACACAACGCCCTTCGCACTGGGGTCGTTGTTCACGCAATTGGTCCTCGTGTCGCTCTTGGTACTCACCTCGGGAGTCGTAGACGTATCGGGCGTGGAGCTTCTCAACAGGCATGGTGATAGATGTGTGGTTAGACGGGTATACTGAGATACTTGTGACTTTATAACCCGCGGGGGATTGCTCCTTTTATACATGATGGAAACCCAATTGCGCTATTGGATTGGTCCCAAATAGTCATCTGTACAAAGGGGGTGCTTTCGTCATTGGCAAAGTTAAAACCATTGGGGGCTCGAGAGTGAAGCATCACATCACAATCTGTCAACGAGATGGGATGTGTCTACAACCGGTGTTTCGATCACGTGACCGAGGTTACGTCGAAAGCACCCCGAAGAAACAGCTGCCAATGGCTCATTTCAACGAGTTGCGCTCAAAATCCCCCCACCAACTGCCTCAATCAATACTCCCCAACACGACTTCCACAATCTTCTACGTGGTGGTGACGCTTAGAGTTTCTGGCAAGTGAAAGGTTATGTCCACGAGGGCAAGGGCTGGTTACTGTTCGTGGGTCCCGGTGTGCTTGCCCGGTTTCTTTTCGTGGCTTCCGGCTTGCAAATCGGCACACACGTGATTGCCGACCGTACCGAGGAAGACTATATAATTAGGGGCCAGTGACCTCGATCCAGATCCTACACTACCAGGTAGCTAGACTGCTCTATTCTTTCCCTTGAGCTATTTCTCCACGCTAATTGCTGCTGCGACGAGCTTTAATCTGGAGCCAAGTGTGTAGCGTGATATGATATGACCGCACGCACGGCTATCAGAGCCACAAGTCAGCTGCCTGGGTTGCATTGACAACGGTTGCCGGGGAGACGCAAGATGCGCGATGCACTTGATCTGTGGAGTAACTGGCGATGCCGAATTTATTCAAGTATGGATGGAATGGCAGTGTCCGGGAATTAGGGGCCTGCTGAGACATTCACCCCTAAATGGCAGATAGTCCAAAATGGGCTGGCTGACGTGATCGAGGCTCGCACCTTAACTACACCTTAGATGGTGTACCAAAGGTCAACCAGAGGCCTACCTCACCAGGTCTCTATGATATGCTCCTTTTGACAAGATCCGAGGCAGATTGTGACCTGAGCCGATGCGACCAGCTTACTGTAGTTCAGTTCATTGATTATATTATAACACCCCATATTACGGCCCCGTGGTGAATACTGTGCTGCCCGTGTTGGCGTCAAGGGCGATATCCCGCAAAACACCAACTAACTTTTCAACGAGACACTTACGGTTTCGAGCAAGAGACAGCAAACAGACCCGAGAAAAGCACCACCTCACACCTATACCAGCAACAAATGGATCCATATGACGGCTGGAAATGACTATAATAACAAGCAGGAAAGTTTTCTTGTTAATATCACAAGGCCTGCTTTTGAGGGACATAATACCCGAGGTCAAAGGAACCTTCACGATTCAAAGGCACCATCAAAAATTCACTATGTACCGTCAGGAGTACGATACTGACACTCTCACCAATCTACAGTACACCTCTTCTAATCATAAATATCCAAGGAATGAATTAGTATATACTTAAGGGCAGCTGGACTCTGGCTAGCTAATGCCCATCATGGTGTTGTAGAACTCGTCGTTATCCTGAGCCTGGTCCTGGGGAAACATGGACGACAAAACAAACTGAAAGTAAGGGTCGTCCTCCTCCTTGACTACACTGATACGCTTGCCCTCCGTGTCGGGGGAAGCAACAGTGGCATCATCCATGGTGGGGGTGAACACGGGGGTGGAGTCGGGCATCACCATGGAAATAGCAGACATGCTGTCCACCGACGTGCTGAGACTGGTGAAACTGCCGCTTCCCTGGCTCTGGGAGAACCCGTTGGAGTTGGTGGTGTACACGGACGAGTCTCGAGAAGCACCGGCGACTCCGTTGAACCCAAAGCTCGTACCATTGCTGGCACCGTTTCCATGACCTCCGTTGCCGATTCCTCCGCCCATGTCAAACTCGACAGGGTTACCATACTGCATCGGCTGGTTATTGCTGCTGCCGCTGCTCATGTGCTGACCATTGGGGCCAGGGTTTTCCAGAGTGTGGTCCTCGGCAATAGGGCCGTACAGAGACGACTGGCTGAAGGAGCGATCTCGGAACTGCGACGACATGGGGGTGGCGGGTCCGGGCCCGGGGGTCATCATGTTGCCAGTGAATGCAGAAGGAGAATTCAATGGAGTCACCTCTCCATCGTCCAGCGAGAATTGAGGTGTGTGGGGGGTCATCAAATTCGGGGTCACCTGGCCCGACGCCGAGGGAGTGTGTGAGAGCGACGGGGTCATGATCGACGTTAGCGACGTCACCGAGCCGACTTGGCCCGTGACGTGGTTCATGGGCATCGAGTTCTTGCGGGCGTGACTGGGCGCGTTGGCCGTCTCCGAGCCTCGTCGCGACAGAGACATGTTGTTGCCCATGAACGAGTTGCTTCGGCGCATTTTGGATGCGGCCGCTAGCGTCTCGGCAGGCGTCTTGCGCTCGAGAGGAGGCCCCAGAACGGACGTGGACGATGCACGCGAGTGGCCGTGGCCCGCCGCAGGCATGGAGATGCCCATGCCGACCAGCGTAGACTGCCCGGACGACGCCGCGCCGCTGGTGCTGGTTCGCCGGTCAAACGACGCCGACGAGTTGGATCGATGCCGCTTGGGCGTGTCTGAGTTGGTCGTGGACGCCAGTGCAGGCAGCGACGTGGATGACGGATGCTTGGTGCTGCCTCCAAGACCCACGGGGGTGGTGGGGTTCTTGGGGGGAGCTCCCATGACGGGGGTGGAGGGAGCGTTGTTGTTGCTGTTGTGGTTGTTGTGGTTGTTAACGGAAGACTGCGAAGAGAAGGAGCGCTGGAGCGAAAGGCCTGGTCGCTGTCGGGTGGTGGTGGGCACCTGCTTGCCATTGGCGTTGGGGATATGCATAACGGGTTTCA
This sequence comes from Yarrowia deformans, assembly GCA_900519085.1. Lineage (NCBI taxonomy): Eukaryota > Fungi > Ascomycota > Dipodascomycetes > Dipodascales > Yarrowia > Yarrowia deformans. The sequence continues at coordinate 848,611 of ULGY01000002.1, read as the reverse complement.
TGGGGGGGTTGTTGGAGTTTGAGTCGGGCTGGGGGCCATCGCTGTTGATGGCAGCAGCAGCGGCCGCAGCTGCCATGTGGGGTTGCCGTACTGCAGACGACGGGTTGTTGGCGGCGTTGCTGGCGCTGCTGTTGGCGGCGGCGTTAGCCAGCTCGCCCTCCCGCTTTTTGATGTTTTGCTTCTCCTTGGCCCGGCGGTTCTGGAACCAAATCTGGATGTTCTTTTTGGGCAGATCGAGGTCCCGCTCCAGCTCGGTCCGTGTCTTGAGACACGGCTTGGGCGTTTCGTTGAACACCTTTTCCAGCACCTTGAGCTGGTGCTCGCTGAGCTTCTTCCGCGGGGCCGGGTTGTTGGAGACTGGAATGTGCGAGACCCGGACCCCGTTATGTTGCGACAGCGCCGCTGCTGCGGCTGCGGCTGCTGCCGAGCCCCCAAGACCCCAGGCTCCCCAGGGGGTGGGAGCAGACACCATGTTCATGTTCATGTTCCAGGGCTGTCTGCGGGCCTGAGCTGCGGCGGGCTGTTGTTGCTGAGGCACCATTTGCGGTTGTGGTTGTTGGTGCATTTGGGGCTGCTGGTGCTGCTGTGGTGGCACGGGCACAGGCTGCGGTTGTTGTTGATGCGGAGGCTGCTGGTGCTGCTGTGTGTGCTGCTGCGTGTGATGCTGTTGTTGGTGCTGGAGCTGTTGGGTGACCTGCTGCTGCAGCTGCTGGTGCTGGAACGGCGACTGCTGGTGCGACGACAGCACGCTCATGCTCATGGGCGGGGTGTGATGCAGGCTTTCGCTGGACGATATCGACTGCGACGTCAGGCTCATCTGCGACATGGGGGTCCCCAGCTGTGGCGACGGCAGGGTCGACGGGTACATGATGTTTGTGTTGGACGAGTTGACGGAGGCGTTGGCAGGCGTGGGGTTGGAGTAGGCCATGTTGCCGTTGCCGTTGCCGCTGCCGCTGCCGCTGCCGCTGCCGCTGCCGTTGCCGTTGCCGCCGTTGGGGTGGTTGCCATGTACCAGCCCCAGCAGGTCAACGTCCAGGTCCTGGAAGTCTTCGATGGACTGCATCTTGGTGCCCGGCGACGGGTCGTGGGGCTGGGGGGTCACCTCGTGCAGGTCACCGAACAGCTCTTCGTAGGACGAGGTGTCGTACTTGAGCGAGTCCATGTCATGGTGGCTCTGGGGGCCGAACCCTGGGTCCACGGGGAACTTGTAGTCGAACGTTGCCGTTTGCTTCATGAGATGTGTGGGCGCTGGGGGGTCGTGAACGTGGTGGGCGTCGTGAGGAGATGTGACGGGTTGGTTGACAAGTTCTTATGATAGGAGCGAGTGTAAGAGGGTGAGTGGGTGAGGAGGAGGAGGAGGAGAGAGAGTTTAGGACGGTTAGTGGATGATGAGTATAAACGCAGGCGCCTGTGTCTGTGTGTCTGCGTCTGTGTGTCTCGCGGGTCACAGGGGCAGTGTTGCGGTGCAGCGGAGACTCGGAAATCGCCTATATCTCGAACCAGGAACCAAGACCGGGTGTACAAGTACTCAAGACGAGGTGTCTCTCACTATCCGCACTAACCCTGGCCCTCAAACTTAAACTAGCGAGCCTGAAACCATAGAGATAACTTTGGTGGCTTTTGGGTGCGAGCAACGAAGGTGGCTGGATGGCACTTTTCGGCTTCCGAAGTTTCGACTGGGGAGAGTCTGACAGAGTAATGGGGCGCTCCAAGTCTTCATTTGATGATCCCCGTCTACTCGATTTCCCTCGGGGCCCCTCAAACTAGTTGGAGGTCCAGACCATCGCACTACTGATACAAGCACTGCGAGCAGAGTTCAAAAGCGTAGTCGGGGTAACTGTACTTGTGGACCGTACGTACAAAGTAATAGTGCACGAGTCCGTCTGTCAGTAGTTCCCCCGAAATGGTGGACAGAGCTATATCGGTGGATTGGGCGACCGAGCTAGCGACGTCCCACTGCTCGTACGACTGGTCATGCTTCTGCTACTGTACTTGCACTCTCTTCATGGACGGATTTCCCTTGACTCGGATGATCACCCGTTGGTTTATGGCCGAAAAGGTCCCTTGGGAGTGGTGCCAGAAAAGGCGCCAGCTGCCAGGCTGAACACTCACACACACACGCACACCACAGACTCTCGCACTCTAATCGGACTGTACAGACGAGACATGAGGAGGACCATACATACGGCTGGAAAGGCAAGGGGGCGCATAAACAACAGTTCACTGCAATACTGGAAAATATACCGACGATTTGCCGACTTTAAAAAAGCTCAAATCGGAGTCGTCCCCCGCCCGCCCTCTTGTATACATCCTCGTACATCTCCCCAGAGACACACCAAGATGGAAGCGCCTTGTAGCCACACTAAAAACGGGCCTAGACTGAGGGGCAGGCTGGCATCTAGAACCGTGCCGAAACCTAAATGAGTGTGTTGGAGGGTCCTCACAAGCAGGTATACCCGGCGGATATGAGCGGCAAATATTAGCAGAGTGATATTCGTAGTCCGAGTATCTGGTGCATGTTTTGGCCGCTTCTAAAACACCTCGCTATCAGGCGATACAACGTCACTTCAACCTCCCCCGAAAGCCAACCAAGTGTGCATCCTATCCTGCTGGCCATAGCTAATCCTCTGTCTTCATAGATGCGTGTTTTACGAGAAAAGTGCCTACTTTTTTTTGCAAAGGAAGAGACCGGTGCCGCACATAAGAGCCCACCTGTCGAGCACTACAACATTCATAACCGCCCTATAATGAGCGTGTGCCCAGGATTTCAAACAAGTTGCGGTGACAAGTCGGTCGTCGAACAAAGTTTCCGAGAAAAGTTTCTTTTAGGAGTGTTGAAACTTTCCATGCAGAAATCCTGGCCTAGCGTTCTGGAGAGCTTTAACCAGTGCTTGTCTTTTGGTCTGTTGGCCAAGTCTCTTTGATTAGCTAATCGGGAATCATGGAGGTGGAGCGGATATTTCTTGGCAAATGAGATTACAGGGAACACAGAAGAATGTGTGACGTAGACATCCTGATTTCTTGTGGGTGATCCAAAGACGTTGTGTCTTCGTTGTGGTTGTCTCTCTTCCTCTTTCCCCCCTTGTCCCTCCTCCACCTATTGTCCACTTGTCTCCGCCGATCTTGACTGTACCTGCGCCATACAATCCTTAGTAACGGCTTCATTTGTTCGGCGTTATTTAGCGAGTACGAGACCCGTCCGTCCGTTACGATTGTCAGTGTGCCATACGGGCTTTGATCTAATCACTTGCAATCGGCTCCCGTGTCCGTTTGACATCCTACACTTCCATGGAGCTTAGAGGCCACGTTTTCTGCCAGTGTTTATTTTTAGCATCATCGTCGTGAATGGCAATGCCGTACGGAGGTGCGCAAGGACTCCGAGGGGAAGATAGGCCAGAGAGAAAGTAAAGTAAGAAGGGGTTTGGCAGAAAAAGTAACGAAAGAGAACGTATGTACAGCTTGGGATCGAAATGAAGAAAAACTCGGCCCGTTGAAAAGGTCTTTTGGACTGGCGGTTTAGCCCTGACACAAATGAACGTCACAGCAAGCCAACGTTGAGACGCACAGCACCCATATGTGCGATAACGGTATCGGCGGCAAGTGGTCTGGGACGGACGGAGTTTTAGCACCAGAGGTGGATTTTGGGTCGGGGTTAACATTGCGTTAGTGTGGCTGTCTGTTCAGTCTTTGTCTGAATGGACAGAATATTGTTGCCGACTACAAGTAGCCGCTCAACACAGTGGAGACGACGAAGCGATGCCGTATCCGTCGAACTTGGGGTCGGAGACTTTATCAATGGGCTCGGACATTATCACTAACTACGTACGTGGAATGTACTGTAGTTTCTCAGTAGGGAGTGGTTGTGATTGCAAGCACTTCAGAGGTCATCCAAAGAGCAAGCTCTACACAATCGTATGTGCACTAACCAGCGATTGCACCAACTTGACTCTTACTCCAAGGGTATCACAACGGAGCACTAAAAGCACTCGCGATCGCACACACCACGAGATTGCTGCCCATCTTAGTACAAGACCACAAGTTCGGTTTGTACTGCAATTGAAGCCGGAGTCGTGGTATTTTTAGTAGCCGCCTGGTGACATGATCAAGATGGTTCGGAAGAGGGTTTCAACAGCAACATCTCGTTCAGCGGACAGCTCAAGTGCCCTCAATTGTGATTCAACAGCAAAGAATAATCAGCTAACGTGCGCGCTTATCGACACAAGCAACGTCGCTCTGAAGATCTCTATTCGCAGTACAGTAGTTAGTGCGGCACTAACTAAGGCGTAGTGTAACCGAGCTCTCGAACTGAATCTCATTGTAGAGCGAGGTATTCACGTGCAGTATCGACAGGTAAGTGCAAGTCGTGCCTACCCGACGTATACTACTAGTAGTTCAGAGTAGCAGATGCTTTGTGTACACTTGGTGTCTACCTTTGGATCCCCTTCTAGAACGTTGAACGATAGTTGATGAATCCATGTCCTACGGCTATTTATCCCCACCTGCCTAACGCCCTTACAAAGAAGATGATTCTCGTTGCCAGGGATCCGAGCAAATCCGAGTTTTACCGCGGTTAATTTACAGTCCAAAGCGATGGTGGATATCGTGAAAACGGTGTTGTAGCTCTGGATTCAGCACGAATTTAGATCGTGACTCGTGGAGTCATTCTGGCTTTGACCCGTTGCAATAATATCGTCGGGAACAAGCCGCGTTAATCATAAAATTGACCTTATAGATGACATACAGACATCGAGATGCTAGCTTCTAGCTACTGAGAAAATGTTTTTTTCAATCATTTCCGTCTTGCGACGGAGAAGTCCCTGCCACAAGCCTCTTTTAGCAGGATAAGTAGGTAGTGGTCTACTGGAGGGGTCCGGCTAAAGATTCTCAATCCGGGCTGAGGTGGATACCCTGAGGAGCTACCAGTTGTCATGTGGCTGGGGCGAAAAGCTAAGGCACCAAAACGAATACGAAAACGCGCAGAAGATGTAAGGTAGAGTGGGGCACCTGGTGAGACACGAAACCAGCGATTAGTCCGTAAAGTTACCTGGAGAACAATGGGATTTAGCGAAGAGGTTCAAGACGCTTGAGGATTAGATAGTGGCCCCGCAGTCAAGCATATGTAAAACACTCAACCCCGGTGTTTATAAATCGGAGTCCTGTGCTAAGATGGTGTATACCCGTGGTTAGGAGAGTAGAAGTCATTAGTTCGTTCACGTGTACTCCATGTGGTACCTGGGAGATTACAAATCCGATGACAGGAACTCATGGAGTAGTTAGTAGTCCCGTGAATAGACTGAGAAGCGATACTCAGAGTATTGCAGCGTGTTCATCGAGATGGGAAAAACATCATGTCAGGCCTTTGGCCACTGACAGTCTGCCAGAGGTTCGCTGTGCGCCAATTGACTTGTGAAGTTATACAGTTGAGTAAAGAAAGAAGTGGAAAGCCTATGATAAAGATAACTTAGGCACCGATCAGATTAGAAAGATGACAAGGGAACTGACAGAGCTGGTCTTCATCTCAGAGCTTCCACAGTGGCTCTGTGATAGCTTCAGCTAAGAATGAACTTGTGACGGGTCAAGTTGGTGAGGTGCAGTCGAGAATTAATGCGGCTCCTATAATGACAAGCATGACATGGCCAACCTAAGAAACATCACAAACATCACCCTCTACACTTCTCCAACATCTACGCCCAAGAAACTCTAATGATACCACAATATGCACCTGTTTCTGAACCACCTAATTACACTTCTCCACAACACGCAACACACACATCACACACCCCAAAATACCCAATCAACACAACATGTCCGACGACGATGAGTTTATGCTGAGTGCGGGGGACGAAGACTACGACTTCGAGTACGAGGATGAGGAGGAGGAAATGGATGACGACGACAACGAAGCCATGGACTGTGAGAACAAGTACTACAACGCCAAAGCCGTCAAGGAGGACGAGCCCCAAGAGGCAATTGAGCAGTTTCAGGAGATTATCGACGATCCTGTTGCTGGAGAATGGGCCTTCAAGTCTATTAAGCAGATTATCAAATGTCTGACGAGCTCCGATGCCAAGACCGCCTCCGAACGAGATGAGAAGTGGACCACGACATTTGAGTACTACGGCAAGATGCTGGATCTCATCACAAGCAAAACCACATCGATCACTCGCAACTACGCCGAGAAGTCGCTCAATTCAATGGTTGCAAACATCACCAAGAGCGCCGAAAGCGAGGGTTCCGAATCAACCGCCAAGCAGCTCGAAAAGGTGCATACCATGGCCATTGAGCGGCTGGACGCGAACGGCTCAGACGGTCTGTGGCTCAAGACAAAACTAAAGCTTGCAAAACTCTACATTGACGTGGAAGATCTCGCTCGTGCCAAAACCGAGATCTGGGAACTGCGAGAGAAGCTTGACCAGCCAGATACAGCCCAGGACGCATCCGACAACTACATGCTGGAGCTGCTTTCGTTGCAGATCCAATACTACACACTTATCGGCAACACCCGTGAACTGGGAAATATCTACCAGCAGACCCTCGACATCAAATCGGCGTGTTTACCGCACCCCAGAATTCTTGGTGTAATTCGAGAATGTGGTGGCAAAATGTACATGCGAGAAAAGCGGTGGGATAAGGCATGCGAGGAGTTCTTCCAGAGTTTCAAAAACTACGATGAGGCCGGATCACCAGCAAAAATCCAGATTCTCAAGTATCTGGTGGTTGCATCTATTCTTTCCAACTCGGACATCAACGTGTTTGATTCACAGGAACTGCAGCCCTACAGAAGTGATGGCCGCATTTCTCAGATGATGGCCTTGCATGACGGATTCTACCAATCGGACATCAGTGATTTCTACAAAAAGATCTTCCTACAGAAGACCGACCAGGATCTACTCAAGGACAAGTTCCTGAAGCAGTACTTTGACCAAATTGTCGATACTGTGCAGCGAAAGTACGTGGCTCACATCGTCAAGCCTTTTTGCGCACTAGATATCTCGTTCTTGGCTCGAAAGACTTCCATCGACGAAGAGGAGTGCCGAAAGCTGGTGGTGAACCTGATTGTGGAGAGCAACGAAGGAGGAAACGAGAGTCTTAGCAATGCTCGGTTCAACAAACTCACCGGACATGTTGTCCTCGACTCTGCTGTGCCTCGTCTTGAAGTTCCCACGGTCTCGCAGGCTCAGGATCTTATCACTTGCGAAGCCTCATCTACTACTGGCCAGTTGACACAGATTCTGTACGGTGGAGGAGCCGGAGGAATGATCGAGTCATCTTCTACTTCCGTTGCCGATGGCCATCGAATCGGTGGACCCCACGACATGCCGGTGCATTCTGGTGCTGGCCATTCCATGCTCGAGAAGGAAGAGACTGAGAAGGTCGACATGGACATTCCACTGTTGTATCCCGTAAAGCCCGCCAAGACCTTTAGAAACATGTCGGCTTTGGAACAGGTGTGGAACCCCGTTGGCACCATTAAGTCCAAGCAGATGGCAACCTTTGGCCAGGCTGACCTGGATGAGGATGATCTCGACAAGCCAGACATGCCTTATTCTCGTGATGAGGTGCTCAAGATCTGGACTGATCGGGTCGTCAGAGTTGTCGACGAGGTGACCAACCTCTAGCGTATTTAAGTAATTAACACATGTCATGATGAGAGCCTGGGTAGACGATGGACTACCACAGCACATGATCTTGTATGTTTCTCATGTCATGATACCCACCAACTCTTTTCTTTGGCGAATAGTGAGGGGACAGAGAGACAGCAGCAACGGTGATACAATTCGTTTTTGAGGGATGAACTGACGATGTTTTCGCTGTCAAGCTTTCAGTGAGATCATTTGTGCATTACTTGTACTCCCCACCCAACAACAGCATTTGCGCAAAGCTTACCTAATCATCACAACATCGGAATGGGTGGCAAAAAGACAGAGTATGAAAGGAGAGGCAACATAAAAGGAATTGCAGCACCTAGGATTCTCGTATGGTCTCCCACTACAATACTAACTAGGCTCTCTGGTGCTTGACTATGGCTGATCGGACGGGAAGCCGTATTTTCACCAGGATATGGCCGCAACTGGCCCAGAAAGTTGTTGAATGCTGTCGTCGGGCTGAATAAGTCACGTGAGTCGATTCCCAGTGGCAAAAAGAAGAGAATTGGCTCGAGGTTGTCGGAAGGGAAACTGTATACGCAAAAACACTTCTCTACAACAGCGTTCAAGTGACTACAACTATTGGACATCTGCCCTCATGGCTAGCGTCTTTTGGAACAAGCAAACACAACTCAGCGCTGGTTTGCATTTTAAACATAAGCTCCTCCACCCTTAGCCACAGTCTACAGGCACACATTTTCGGGTATGTGCGTTAATAGGAGTCGATTTAAACATCGCACAAGATTCGTCGGTGTGGAGAAAAGGCGTTGTCTGGTATGCACTCAGTTCTTATGTGCTCAGTTTTGTCTTTACCTGGTACAACACCCTTCTCCCTACGAGGATCTAATTGCCAGTCTACGGCTTCAGTTCATGTATACCAACCTGTTAGAATAAATAATGCAATTACGGATGAATTCCGTTCTTTTCATCGTCGGCCGAAGTAGCCTGCGACGAAGTAGGGGGATTTTCCATGGAAGAGTTCTGGTCACCTGCTGGACTGGAACCGGCCAGAACGTCAGCGTTGGCCTCAATGGCGTCGGCATCGGTCGAGTGCTCGGGCTCGTCGTGGATGTGCGACTTGGTAGGGGGAGTCCAAGCCAGCCAGTCTCGTCGGACCTCGACGTAGTCGTAGGCAAACTCTCCAATCTGGTCCTCGTCCATTCCTCGGAGCTCGGCTTCCTCGGACGCTCGCAGCTTGCAGCCGGGGATGAAGTTGATGGCGTAACAGAGCACGACAGTCATGACAAAGGTGTATCCACAGGCAGCCAAAATAAAGCAAATCTGCTTGTAGATCTGCTTCCAGTTGTTGGACACCCATCCTCCACCGTGGGGGGTGGATCCGTCAAGGCCAATCACGTAGTCGGCTCCAAAAAAGGCGTTGAAAATGAGCCCGACGATTCCAGCGACACCGTGCTCAGCGAAGGTGTCCATGGAATCATCAATCTTCAGAATGTACTTGATCTGTGTGGAGAAGTTACACACGGCCGCTGCAACGATACCAAGAGGGACAGAGGCCCAGAGAGGAATGATACCAGAGCAGGGAGTGGCAGCAACAAGACCGGAAATAATGCCGGAACAGATAGCCACAGTGGACCACTTCTTTTCGAGTCGGAAATCCAGAAGACACCAGGTCAGGGCTCCAAAACAGGCGGCGATGTTGGAGTTCCACACAGCGTAGACAGCCTTGAGGTTGGAACCAAGAGCAGAGCCTCCGTTGAATCCCAGCCATCCAAACCACAGAAGAGCAGTTCCCATAGTGACCAGCGACACGTTGTGGGGTCGGAAGTTGAGAAGCAGCTGTTCCTTTCTTCGTCCAAGAGCAAAAGAGTAGGCCAGACCTCCAATACCCGATGCAATCTCGACTGGTCCTCCTCCAGCAAAATCCAGCACGTCCCAGTGAGCTCCAGCCCATCCGTTAGGACCCCAAATCCAGAATGCAATGGGGCAGTAGACGATGGTGGCCCAGCAGAATGCAAAAATCATGGCGGGCAGCAGACGACCTCGCTCAGCCACGCCTCCAACGACAATAGCCACGGTCACAGAGCAGAACATGCCCTGGAAACCGGCAAACAGCAGCTCGGGGTATTTGCGACTGCCGTCCTCGTTTTTCAGAATGTTTTTGAGACCAAAGTTGTCGAGGTTTCCGATGAATCGGTTAGAAGAGGGAGAAAATGCCAAGGAGTAGCCCCAGAAGTACCACTGGATCTGCGCCACAATGGCGCCCATGAAACACACCCAGATCATGGACAGTGCAGACTTTCTTCGAGCCAGACCCGAGTAGAGAAAACCCAGGCCGGGAATCATGACCAGAATCATACACATGGACACCGTGATGTAGGCCACATCTCCAGTGTCGTAAGTGTACTGCCACACGTCTCCTCCTCGCTTCTCCAACATCTCCATCCCCTGTCCGACGATACCGTTGAGTTGATCGCTCCGGCGGTGTTCAAGATAGTGCATCGGTTGTTTTTTCTAGTCGTTCCTGTTGTTGTGGACTGTTGTGTGTTGTTCTTGTTAATTTAGTGTATTAGTCGGATGTTAGTTCTTTGCGTCGCCAAATGTACAGTTTTTGTATCGTTCACCCAGTGTGTACCCAATATCCCTCTTCCTCCCCTGCGGGGACCCTCTGCTATTTATTGCAACCTGATCGCCAAAGCGTCTATTGGTAGCCGGTGGGACTCTGATTATACATGCAGCTAACTCTGTGAGGATAATTTTCACACCTTGAAAACGCAAAGTGCGGAGCCTAATCCCAATAGGATTATGAGCTTAATGAGCTCCAAAAGTCATATCGACCCACACTATGAGTCATCCGGGCTGCAATTTCTGGAATTTACGGCCTGAAAAATGTATTTTCGACTTGGCCTGGAATATACCGGCCAGTAGCTATACCCCAGTTCATCTGCAACCGCGTCAGGTCATCCGCCTCATCTCAGATTAACCCTGTGCTGCAACGAAGATAGCAAATTTGCACGCCTAATTGGCCAGCGATATGTGAGAGCAAGTTGTTCCAGGTGACGTTCTTGGCGGTGAAGTTCTAACCAGGCTTGCCAGTCACACGTGAAGGCGGCATTATGGGCTGTGTTTAGAGAATTCGATGGCAAAATGCCGAAATTATAAAAATTATAAGGCCCCTGTTGCTAATTCTCATTGGTCCTTGACCAGAGCTGATATCAACCGTTTTTGGCTCAGGCTCGGTTAATAAGCAGGGTTTGCGTCAACCTTCTGAGGGATATCTGTGCCTGTCGGGGCATTTACTGAAGCTCACACAGTCTCCTGGCACGCTTATTAACCAGCATTTTCTCGCAGATACTCTGAAATAGGTCCCCTGATTACGTCGCCCCTTACACCCGATAGGCCTACTTGTAGTACACTGGTTATCGAGGCTCCACCACCACCTTAATCTCGAGGCAACTAAGGTCTCGTAGCCGTGTGCCAAGTCGTGTGAGTGGTGACGGACCGGCTTGTGTCAGGACGTCTCTTGGACCGGGTTATTTCCAAATCCGTCACTTGTTCGTCCATCTGCGTTCGCTACCATCCCTTGTCCTCCACCCTGGCCCTTACTATCTTCTTCTCTTCCATATCATGTCATCTCTTCTTCCTGTAGAAGAACCTCACGCGCCAAGAACTATTATGAATTTTGGAACAAACAGCCAAGTCGCTACATGTAGTGCGTCTGCATCCCACCAGCCAAGCCGCTTATCTGCAACGCTGGACTGTCATTGGCCAACGCTGCGCCGAAGTTTATCTACAACGAATCAAACTCGGCAGAGCAAATGCCGGAAGAGGTTGTTTTTGCTTCTCGAAACGGGGACACCTTAGATACGGGTTTTTTCGGGTTCTCGTCTCAACCAGCTTTTGAACCACGTAGTTAGGAGTGTTGGGGAGGCTCGTGTGGGCGGGGAGGGCCCGGAGAACACAGTCTTTCGACAGTTATGTTTTCAGGCTCTCGGCTTCCACCACCAACATCCTTGACACGCCCAGACTACTTGGTTAGCAGCATGGCACGTCATACCACCTTGAGAGGTCTTTATTTATCGTTGTTTTCACGTCCTATGGTAACTCCCGCCAAGACCGACACTGCCACGCCCTGACACATCCCCTCTTTGCCACGAGAATAAGACATCTCGATAGATCTTCAATCTCGCCAACTGTCTTGGCAGAGCAAGAGAAGGGCGCATCAAAAAAAATCCGGAAGACTGCGGATCTTCGGACCAGCGTAAAATATGTGAGCCGGTGCAACCGAGCAGGACAATCGGAGCGAACCTACGCGTCGCGGTAATCAAGCGAAAGTCTGCCCAGCCCTAAGGAGGTGAGTGCGAGCGCAGACTAATATATTAGGCAAGCGCAGACTAAGGATGCTCTTGAGACATTACCGGTATGTACTTGTAGAACATGGCTATGACGTATTCAACAATCTGCATTAGTCGAGAAACAACCTCCACCCTAATGTCCCCATCCATTGTCGGTAGCTACTGTACGGAACAAAACACACACATAGACCACATGTCACCCTCCACAAGTGCCACACGATTTTTTTTGCGTAACAGTGTACCTACCAGTTCCATTTGCCGGCATTTGCACAAAGTACAGCACGTGTAAAATTCTTCCATCTTAGTTCGGGAAGAGAAAATACCTGCTGCTTTTCTCAAACTCTCTCGTGAGATCAACAGCCTCCACACCACCCATCCATCACTATACATCTCCACTGACCCCTATAGCTTCCTCACTGGATTTTGCACATTACGGTTCGGGTCCACCAACTTTGTAACGCCATTACCATGCCTAAAATGGGACCTAAAAAAAACAAGAGAACGCCGACCTGCACAGCGAGTCTAACCGCCCACTTTAGGTCTTTGATAAAAGTTAATCAACCTGGTGGAAAGGTGTGAGAGAGCAAAAAGGCGAGGAAAAACTGATGCCAGTCGCCTCTCTGAAATCATATTCGTGACCTTTGTCAATTTCATTGCTTCATGTCCACTTTATCCACATCTCTCACCTCCGTTCCTTGAGTGTGCCTATCATGTTTCAGATATCTTTGATCATGCAAACACTGCAATCGCAGATGTGCAAATCAGTGTCAGCTGATTGTGAACAGATTTGTGGAGAGCCTGGTGGAGAGCCTGGTGGATACAACTTGAGGTACTGGTACTCTTAATCAATATACCCCTGACTAAATATCGATGGCAGTGGCTTTCGGCTTGGTCGTTTGCTTTTTGCACGGTGATATCCACCTGCACCTTGCACTTGCTTGGTTTGTCTCATTATTGAATGGCACGTTCAGCCCCGCCTGTTATCTTGATAAGAGGAATGTTGTGGTGCAAAATATTTGTTGTTCGCCAAATATCGCTTCAATGCATATTAGCTACAGTACAACTGGCTTTGCCGATCGCGGTAATGCCACGAGTGTTCATGAACATGCGACGAGAGCTGCTTGTAGGGCTTGGACTAGTATCTACAGCAAAGCACTGTTGAGTGCAGTGTTGTAGTTATCTTCAGTACAACAACGAGACAATTATTGCAAGTAGCAACATGGGGTTTAGAGTGAACCTACCACATCTTCACATGAACGGAATGGCTCGCCCGTTTATGTCATAAAATTGTTCCTTCCCGAACCGGCTTCGGCAGAGATTCATCAGTCGCATTATACTTCTCAAACCAGTAAACTGCCTGAAGTGCTCTCTACGCGTCAAAGACAGTTAATTCAAGTCAGTCCTGGGTAACAGCCCATTTCTGACCTTCTAGTCACCTTCAAGAAATAGACTTTTTACATGATGAATAAGCGAATGGTATATACAGCAACAAACGTGACGGATCATCAAAGACAGCTGAGACTATTGGGCACCAAATGAACCACTAATTATCCTGAGCTGGGCTCCGAGTCGAATTCTGTAAGATAACTGGGATCGGTTGCCCAGGTCTGAAAAACGAGTGCAGTCCGATGGATGTGGAGTGATAATTCAATTTTTCAAAAATGATGATATTCTGGCAGCACTTGAATTTTCTCCTTCGGCGCTCTGTGTCGTCACACTTAGGTAAGGCTTTGGCAAACAGGAAGTTGCTCACCAGCTTGGGTGACATAATCTGTCTGCTTCATTTGTCACATTGATAGTCTCTGTCGCGAGCCGCAATCAGTGGCATCCCTATCTGTTCGTATATGCATAAGTAATGGTTATATTCAAAGAATTGACACAAATAGGGCCCCGGAAGCAGAAGGAGCAATACTCACAACTGAGGGTCACCAAGCGAGTGCAGGAACGCAGCCAAATTGTATTCGCTGCACAAAGATGGCGTGACGACGTGACGAAGGAGGGCAAAAGAATGAGATACCAGTGCACTAGTCACCCAGATGCTGGTGGTCTTTGTTTTCAATGCTTAGAGCTGGCAGTAAAGAGGGAGAGATTCAATAGTCCTGAGGCACATTTTCAGTTTAGAGCTATGATAAGGTTCTCTATTGTGCATTATCGGAGCAGTGTAGAGATGCCCTCGCGAGGAGGAGGGGAAGGAACAAGTAGTGGTGTAAACAGTAATTTAGTGGATTGAATGCTCATCCCTAGATTGAGCAACTACAACAGTCGGTTTTTATCGAGGGTTGATCAGTGTTGGTCATATCTTGCTTTGGGGTGTTCACCGCATCAGCCAACGAACATGCGCCCGTTCACACCTCCTTTATCTACTGAGTATAGATGGCACTTCTCCACATAGCCAACCGAGTAGTCAAGCGAAGCTCATCGATCATTTTTACTCTTGAAATAACTTCACCAGCCCGAGGGTGGTCGATGGTATATCTTTGGAGCATTGTCTGAACTGTGGACGGCTCACGGACGTAACGACTTGCTCTCCTGAATGCTGACATTAATGCAGTAAGTACTTTCTTTGCTCTTCTGGCCTTTTGCATTCGAAGAACTAGTAGTATCAGCTTCGCTTTTAGTAATGCATGTCCCTCTTTAATTGTGCATAATCGCGCATCATCAATGTGCTCTGAAACGGTTTTGATGCCCTGTTTCAGATGCTCAGGAAACTAGTCCGCAGTTGAGATCTATGATAAATCCAGTGAATAACATGAGGATTCCAATGATTGCGAGCTCCGAGTAATTTTGCTCTAGCAGTTCTCCCCGTTAACAGCAATACTGCTCTGACCAGGAAGCAACAGAAAATTATCTTTGCCTCGACACTCATACCAAAAACAACTGGATAATCATAAGCCCAGTACCCGACCACCTCTCTATAAATAACTCAGCAAATTACTGTATGAGCGAGGTGACACCAAAGGCTGCCTGGCTTTCTGGAATACGACGAACGTACGTAAAGTATTGGGGGTTGTGACCTGTAGAGCATCATAAAAGCCTGTCAGTAGATCTTCGTGAATCGCTTTAATAAACAGCGCAGGTTGCGGAGAAATAATACCTCCAGGGGGATTTGATAACCTGGAATGAACGTTCTGGAATTAAGAGGGTCATCCGACCTGATGCCATTCGAGGCAAATTCTGATTATCCACATCTGCAGATGCTTGAGTGAATTTCATCCTCGCATATCAGCTGATTCGTGAGTTTGTAATACATTCAACTTTCAGGGGCCAGGTCTTATTGCTCAGGCACCTGGTGAACAACCGAACGGCACTAATTATCTGTAAATCGCTCTTGTGGATCTGTTTTGTTCAGGCACAGAAGGATTATTCCGATGGCTACGACCCTACGATATTTGCTCGGGTAAGTCCCACGACATGGAGACAATATACTCGTAGTTGAACACGGTATGGACTCAGACCTTTGTGCTCTTGATTGCCAGCTTTTCAATTGCTTCTTGCTCTCATCGAAGGCCCGTTTGATCCTTCATCTGATGCGCCACTCATTTTGGGTGTGTAATTTGAACGAGTATATCGTGACCACTGCACTCTTGGTTCAAGACCACTGCAGGCGGTTTCAGACCATCTTCGGATCTGGCAGATTTAGCGCATAGAAAGAACGTGAGAGTGGGCCCTGCCAAGAGTCTTGGGCAGAATTCGCGCCAACCCTGTAACCCTGAACCAGCCTCGTGTTTGTCTAGTTCTCACTTGTACAGTACGAGTACAAGTAATGAATTTTCACGAGTGACTACTACCACCTCCTGAACTACTCCTGTGCTACTAGTACTCATAGTAAGTGAACTTCCCGAGTGCTATTGGGGGGCACATTCTCTAGCTGGAATGAGGGACCCATACTCCCCCTGAAACCACATCCAGCTACTGTAGGATACGATGAGCACATGTCTCACCATATGTCTAGATGTTGAAAACATAATAAACTCTTTGCTAAAGGAATGCTATTGATGTTCACCCATCAGCTCACAAGCAAGATGACCACACAAGTAGGGATTGCTCAGCAGTTGCTTTTTCCCCGCGAAGAATAGCAGTGTGTACTGTACGTAAGTGTACTCATCAGGTACAGGTATGTACACGAGCAGTTTATCGAGGGGCCCTCATGTATCGGCTCAAGCTGGGGAAGATCAACAAAAGGGATGGAACGAGGCGGGGAATTAGCCCAGGTGGCGAACAGTTCATTCTCCACCCTGTCCAGGTATGAAACACCACTCAGCTCTAACACTACCTTAATATCTCCTGGGTGGAGCTTGAGCTACAGGTAGATACTGTGCTGTGCTGCAATGTTGTGTGAGAGCCTCCGAGACGGGGATCACTACAGTTTCTTGCTAATCACTTGTAGTTTGAATCGAGGGGAATGAGTTATGCCAATATCGCCAAGCCCGAGTAAAGGCGCCAAGACATGAGAGGTGCATGTCTCAACGGCTTCGACTACCTGTGTAACAAGGGACGGTCCCACTGTAACATAACTTGCACGGCTATACCCACGTTTGTATAGTCTGTATAGTCTGGGAGGCCAGGTGCTTGGCATTAATGTTGAACGCACACACCGCGTGGATTGCCTACAAGTACTTGTAGGTCAGCGGGTCGTGTAGTGGGCTTTAGCAACCCACACATGGTTTCAGAGGTTGTTCAAGGCAAAGTAATGGCAGGTTGGCTCAAACTTCTGCCAGTTGCTTTTTGTGTCCGAGTTTGGGTCGAGAAAAGACCTCAATGAGATGTCGTACCGTGGCCTTGTTGTTAATGATGCGACATACAGACGTCCTGTTATCGGTGTAAACAAGCCAGTCCTTGTGTCGTAAGGGCGCATAAGCCTTCCAAGTTGGTGACTTATCATAATGCGCATCTTCATGGGGTGCAGCATGTACTGTAGCAGTACAAATCTTCTGATCTCCAGCAACGGCCACTTACGTGGTACATTTTTGCACAAGTATTCCTATAATAATAGGAAGGCAGGGTTAGCTCGGAAAACATTTTCATCATCTATTAGCGACAAAGAAGTAACCGTTACTACGGTATATTGTCTGCTATTATAAGTGATACGGTGTGGGGGGGGAGGGGGGGGAGTGGTGGACTGTCACGGCCGGATGAGTGGAAAAGGAGACAGAGACAGCTGTGCGTAGCCGAGACGAGACACAGCCTTACAGACAAACGTGGGGGTACAGTACACATACGTAACACAATGTACTGTAGGACTGCGTCAACATTCGCTGTGCCAGTTATGCTGGAATGCACTTCAGACTTGATGCTATTAGCTGCTCGTACTGTACTGAGCGACACTTGTGGTAGTTTCGTACTGTAGATGCCATCTCTGTGATATGTCGAAGACCCGCGATCCACCTTCACCCTAAACAGACAGAACTACACAGAACTCCACGGAGCACAACACTACGTACATACCGGTACACGAATCTAACACTTTTAAAGATTCGTACACACTCGATTCTATCCCCGATTTCCGTAAACCCCCTTTCTTCTTAGCCCTAGACTCTATTGCAACTTGTACTGTAGGTGGGTCTCGCTCTAAGTTCACTCTCAGAGATGGTGGGCTAGTGATAGCCAGGAACGAAAGTTAGAAGAGAGTTGAATGCATCCTGTTTACGCGTTCAGTTCTCGCGTAAACCTGCATCTGCCGAGAATCATACAGTGCCGAGGGAGTGCTGTACTCTTAATTCCAGCTTATCCATTCCACACCATGTTTTGGGTGCCCCCAGTGTCCCCAGTTCCTACTTGTACTCGTACTCCTACACTGTATAGCGACTCAATCAATCAATAATCCTTATCCTGTATTATCTATGCCCAATCCAGTTTCCTGGGTCTATCTAAGTAGACGTTAGTAGAGAGATACCACTACTTGGGGTAGTGGTGGAACAGACGCGCCGGTCTGCTCAAGAATTCATGCGCGTATAAATATCATGACCAGCCCACGCCGTGTGGGCCGACTGTTGCCATGGTGGAGTTTCAAACTCGAGGTTGCCGCATCCCATTAAATGCACAATAAAACAACAACAATAAATATCATCATCTCATCACAAGAGATCAACGAATCGCTGAACCTCTTTGGTGAGATCGCCAAGACAGTCATCGGGGTCGTCGGCAGCGGATATAGACACCGAGAGGGCGCCTCCCTTGACTCCGACGGCTCCAAACTGCAAAAACGCACAGTTGGCACCTGTACATTGAGAAAAGCGCAGTCGCTCAACGTTAGTACCGCAAGGGTCCACGGCACAAAGGTTGGAAATGGAGAAAAGCTCAGAACGAGCAGCTCCCTCTGTGTGGGATTCAAAAAAGTCCTTTAGAGAGGGGACAAACTGAATCATACCGATATCATGCAAGGCAGCGGGACAGTCGTCAGGACGAGATTTGGCAATGTTCTCGAGTACCGACGCTTTGAACCCTCGAGCAATGTCATAGAACTCCTTCGACTTGTAGAAACCCTTCTTCTGCACGTTCTTAGGCGGTGGCACCACGGTCTGCAGTTCAGCGTCTCCAACCATGCATCCCAACGACGCCAGCTGCTCCTTGCGAATGAACTGACGCGCGTTGTATGGAATTCGAGCGTTGGCTCGCATCTTCGACGAAGAAACGGGGTAGTGTCTGTAGAGGGTTTCGGATGAGGCGGACACCAACACGGCAAAAAGCACGGCCGAGGCAGACACCTCGTTCTCGCGACATGTGTCAAGTAGTCGCTTCGTTTTGACCTTGTCAATGTCGATAAGCGAGTATCGTCCAGTCCACTTCTTCTTATGCTTGGGACCGGTTCCGAATCGGTACTGGTCCACCTCCTTTGAGTACACAAGTCGACGCAGAGCCGTGGCAAAGGTGCACAATGGCTTGGCGTATTCCTCCATGAGCGCCACGCAGAGCTTCCAATAGGGGACCGAGACGTTCATCTGGCCCTCGAGGGGTGGTGGGATGGGTGCTCCGGACACGAGAGCCACGTCATGTCGAGACACTGACGGGTTTTTGACATTCTGGCATGCCTTGGCGAGCTTGACACAAACAGAGGCTCCTGACATGCCGTCGAGGGGAGTATGGTCGTAGACGAAAACAATCTCCTTGCCCTTGTTGATGGGGAAGACTCTCCAAAGAGGCTTATCGCCCTGCAGATCAAACTGAATGTCGTGGAGTTGGGTGTGGATGTTGGCGATGTTCTCTTCGTTGAAGTGTTCGAGTGACACGGCGTCGGATATTCTGATACCCTTTAGTTTGGTAAAGCGCAGGTCTTTCTCCTTTCGGCCAGTGACCACGACGCCAAGCATGGGTTCGTCCATGATCACGTCGGCCACGGCCTGGTAAAGTACGTTCAGTTCCACAGGCTGGTCGAGCTCTGCGGAGACCCAGACGTTTGTGTAGAGCCCGAGCTGGGCTCTCACCGCCATGAGTCGTTCTAGGGCTCCTGTGGTTAGTATGGTGTTTTTTTGTGAAAAGACCACATCTGTGGCATGCTGGGCTGTGCAGCCTGTGCCTGTGTCTACGCACATTAGGCGTGTTCGTGTCGGTTAAGTCGCGTTGTCGTCCGCAGAAATTTCTCTGCGACCATCAGCCATGCCTGCTTCGCCACCCCACCATCTAGCGCCACTCACCAAGTTGTCGAGACATGTTGTCGCAAATCTCACGTTCCATCTCGTCCCTTTTGTACAAAAAATAAGCTCTTGGGAATATATAATCGGAGTTGGCAGTGTAGGAGGGGGCAAAAGGATAACTGCAAAGTTTGAATGAAAGAGCAAAAGGAAAAAGAACCAACGTGTGAACACAAACGGCCTGAAAGTTGGTCATTATCGCTGTAAAAATGTCATGATCACGAAACGGGGATGAAGATGTTTTCAATTGTACTCCATTTTGTGAATTTTGCTATTTCGAGAAGCAGTGGAGAGAAACACGTGGGGTCGTGGAAGGAGGTGAAAAAAGGTGGTGACGTAACAACGGTCAAACACGACCGTAACACCATCGAACGCGGGATCCCACTTACTGTTCAATTAATTATAGCAGCAGAACTGACATGTGAAACGACGACCCACCTGCAACGTCCACGCTGTTTGTTTAGCCGTCAACAAAGGGAGTGCATAGAGTTTCGTCTACCCTTTGTCCCGAGACTTGGCTCTTTTTAGAGTATCGGTCCTTGTCACTTGACCCTACCCGAACGAAGTGTCGTCAGCCCGTTCCATTTGCATCCAGCTTGTGATTATGGGTAGCTGTACGTGAGGGCTACACCGCCAACCAGTTTCAACTCGAACGCCACCAATATACGCCTCTCTACACTCAATTTTGGACCCACTCCTGCTTGTGACAGCGCCAGCTTCCTTCCAAAGTTCCATTTCGCTAGACATACACCTGTGGTGCGAGATTCAGCCCCCAGGCCGGTGCCAAGAATTGTAATACGGAAAGCTTTTCGGAAAGAAACAAGCTACACAAAGCAACGCAAAGGTAGCCAGCTCGTTTTAGACATTCGACATACACGCGTCTCGTCCCAGCTAAATTCTCTCCTGCCCCTTTCGCAACTTCCCAGCACGCGTTTGGCGTTAAATCTGTTGCCGCCTGGTCGAATCATAACCCATATAGTCGCAAACTCAACCAAGGGACGTCGTGGCCGAACCGTCGGCAAAATATAGTTGCCGACATCAATGAGCGATCGGGGTCCGCACATTTCGCATCGCAATTGCCACGGAGACCCTCTTGGAGCAACTTGCAAGCACAGCATGGTGTTTGACACTCAAATGACACATGTATTCCTTACATATTCCCCTTGTTTCTCTTCCATTGTTCACTCTTCTGTGCAGCCAGCATTATTGTACAGCCCACCTGTCTAAGAGAGCGTAGAAGACGTCGGCAGTATGTACGCGCGCACAGCTTCAGACAGCATCCTTAGTTTACACGCACTGTAAAGGGAGACTGGCGGGCCCACAAAATTCGCCATTTCGTTGCTATTTGTTTTTGCCTTCCAAGCTGTTTCCATTACACCTCCAGATCCAGATAGATTTTTTGCTACTGTAAACAGCACGGCGTTCAAATTACCGCAAGGGTGGTCTTTTCTGGTCCGTTGTGCTTTGCGGTATTTTGTTTTTTTTTTCTCTTTCCAATTCAGTTTGCCCACTGGTGAAATTAAAAGTACCGTCCCAGTAATACACGTCTGAAACCTGGAATGTAAGCCAGGAGGTAAAAGAGACATGGAAGGGCCAGTGAATGTTCTTGGGGAAAATTGGCACATCTCCATCACTTTGGAGAGAAACACCTTCTCGACGAAGCTCGAGTAACAGAGCCGGTCACTCCGATTTGGAAAAACGAGTCAACACTCTCAAGCACCCCATCGAATGTTCCAGAGCCACCAGTGTGTGTACAAGTACATACCAAACCATGCTGAGCCTTCCATGCTAACCCCCAGGCTGAACCTCAACCTCAACCTCAAGCTTGTGTTTGGAGACCCCCTTTGGGAGAACAAGTCGGAGTCATCGGAAACTTGGCACTTACTTTGACTCGAGATGTAAGACTGGCCATCCGACGCACCAGATGCAGATCTAAAAATGGCGCACAGGGCTGGATCCACTGCTTCGATTTGAGCATACATTTTCGGCCCACAAACGCTCAAATAAACAGACGAGGTACCCTCCCCGTACACACGATGGAACATCGTGACAGCTTGCCAAACTATTGGCTCTTCCAGCCTCCTGAAACACATTCCACGGTCTCCACACTTAGTATCACCCCCTTTCTTTTGGGCTCCCCACATTCTTGGCACTCTCAGCCCTGCCTCTCTTAGGCTGCCAAGAGCTCCAGCCTTGCATATCCCGGGAATAACTGTTGGCCACCAACTCACTTTGCCAGCCTGAACCATCGTCTGGGCTCATAATCTTGTTTCAATGCTCACCACCTCCTGTCCGCAACATCATGTGAATACAAGAGACTGGGTGGTACCAGTAGTTGTTGATCAGGTGTCTGTTCCAAAAATAGAGCTACTTAAAACATGTTCGTTAGTATCCTAGTATCCTTGTAGCTGACGCACACAGCCTCGTGCTTAAAACGCACCAAGTTCGCATGTACAGTTTCTGGACTCTCGGTAGGAGCCTTCCGAGTCACCGTCTCCTTGTTCGGGAATAGCCTTGTTAAGGAAGAAGATCTCTGAGTGGTGTGAGGTGCAATAACATGCTTCACAACTACGACGGAGACCAAAGTGGGATCCCAATTGACAAAGAACGTCTCCACTACACGACGACAGAAACTACAGGGTACAGTAAAACTTGGGTCGCTTACAATCAACTCGGGGTGTCAACAGTGCCGCTTGTCTGCTTGACAATCGCCATTTATTCCAAGTCATCTAATTTGAAGTCTAGCCCATTATCGCGCACATCGCACCCATCAAACATCAAAACAATTCATTTAGTATACATTAAAAAATATCCATCACATTAGTGAAATTCTTCTCGCCTCGCTCCTTCCAGTAGTCACCATTGTACTTGAAGTAAGTCTCGCCAGTAACGGGGTGCTTGGCCTCCTCGAAAAATCGGGGCTTGTACACCTCACCCTTGGCCTCTCGCTCTCGTCGAGCAGCTCGCTGCTTCTCCTCAACTCGGTTCTTCTCGGTTGCGGCATCGTCGTATCGTGCTTCCTCCATGGCTCGCTGATCAGGTCGGAGACGAGTGTCAGTGGGAGCCAACCATGGCTTGAGCCGGTCTGGGAGAGCGTTTAACGTGATAGCAAACGGCGTAAGGTTGAAGGGAGCAGGGGGTCGGGGGTTGACCTCCCAAATGACCTCCTTGGATTCGGAACCATGCTTCTTGAGGTAGAACTTCTCGTGCCAGTGTCCTCCAACGGTCCACTGGGGGTTGCCGTTCTTATCCACCACATTACCCTTCACCTCGAAAGCTCCGGAACCTCGCCATCCTCGGGCCTTGAAATGCAGAGTACAGGTATCGCCAGTATCGTGGTTGGTGATGGTCATATCACCGTAGTTATCGACAACAGGGGATCCGGTGATGATACCAACAACCTGGGTGTTGACCTTCTTCCAAGTGTACAGCTCCGGGGGAGCGTTGTCGGGTCGCAGGTTCAGGAACAGAGTACCGAGAGGGTTGATATCGAAAGCTCGACCGGTGAACTTGGACTTGACGTTACTCTCGCCCATGTAGTCCCAGTAAGGAGATTCGGCATGGCAAGCACCAATAGGGGGGTGATGCGAAACCTGCTCACTGAAGAATCGGAACTTCTTGTCAGGTCGAGCGTACTCGTAGGTCTCTCCAAGCAGAGGGTTGAAAGGCTTCGCAACTCGAAGAGTGGTGGAAGCGTACTCGGACGCAGCGAAAGCAGCAACATAGGCCAGTCGCTTGGTAGAGTCGTCGAAAGTTCGAGCCTTGTCCAGCAGATCGGTGTACTCCATATCCTCCGCGACTCGCTGAAGCAGAGACGAACACTCATTGAAAGACACAGGCAGGGTCATCTTGGTCATATCCTTGCCGACCAGGTTCTTGAGAATACCCCACAGAGACACCTTGGGTCGGTTGTCGGCAGAGATGGCCAGCTCCTTTCGGGGAGGGTCCTCGTAACCAGCGAAAGAGTTCTCATCGATAATCTCATCCCACTTCTCCTTCTGCTCCTGGATCTCAAGCTTCACCTCTCCAGTGCCAAACGGCAGAGAAACATCCTTCTTGGGGGCAGACTGAGGCTGGGCGCTCTTTTGCTGAGGCTGGGCCTGGGACTGAGACTGGGACTGAGGCTGGGACTGGGACTGAGGCTGGGCACTCTTCTGTTGAGGAATACCCTGCTGGCTCTGCGAGTGAGAGCCAGCGGCACCAGCACCAAGGGCACCAGCACCGACAGCTCCAGCAGCAGCTCCAGCAGCAGCCCCTCCAACACCGTGACCGGACTGGGTATGAGGCACAGGAAGCCGCTGTCCCTGAGGAGCCTGGGTAGGCTGTCCCTGAGGAACGGGAGGTGCCTGAGACTGAGGAGCCTGGGACTGAGGAGCCTGAGAGTATGACTGTTGAGACTGAGGCACAGGAGGCGCCTGGCCCTGGGGAGCCTGGGAGTAGGACTGAGGCTGAGACTGAGGCTGTCCTTGGGGAACAGGGGGGGCCTGGCCTTGATGGTGGCCGTGCTGAACCTGCTGCCCATACTGATCCCGAGAATGAGGTCGCTCGTGGCTGGCCACGGATCGGACTGACTGGGGTCGGCTGTCCTGTCTCACAGACTGAGGTCGGCTGCCCTCGCCGTAGTGAGAAGAGCTCTGAGAGTAGTGAGAGTCTCTGGAGGGAGGGGCAGCAAACGAATCTCGAGAAGGAGTGGCAGCATGTCCTCGCTGGTTGTTTAGAGGGGGTTGAGACAGGGGCTGGTGAGACTTGTTGTGGGCCTGAGAAGCAGAAACAGCAGCGGCCTGGGCAGGGTTGTTGGAAAGACCATGAGTCTGGTTGGGCTGCACATGCTGGCCATGCTGCTGGCTCTGAGGAACTCGCTGAGACTGACCAGGCTGCAACTGTCCAGACTGTCCACCCAAGAAAGAAGTATGCTCAGTGTAAGGGGTCTGGGCAAGAGGAGAGGGATCGTTGATGGACTTGGCGGGCTGGGTGGGCTGGGCTCGAGAGCCGTCGTTGACAGCTTCGTAAGCATCAGCCTGAGCAACAGCGATACCGAATGGGTTCTGAGCCTGAGCCTGAGCAGGAGCAGCGTGTGAGGCGGGAGGGCCAGGGTCGAATCGAGACTTGGGAACAGGAGGAGCAGCAGAGACAGGGGCAGCCGGAGGAGCAGTGTTGGGAACAGCTGATCGGGAGACAGCTCCTCCAGCGACGCCAGGGGTACTGGAACCTCGAGACTCCTCAAAGTCGAAACCGGGCTCCTGGATCTCGGGAATCTCCTGGGTGTCATCAGCGTCGAAGAACTCGTCATCAGAATCGTCAGAAAACTCGGGAGCCTCGGGGAAAGGAGGAGAGGCAAAGCCAGCAGCAACGCCGTGAAGGTTTTGCATGGAGGGGTCGGGAGACATGGCGCCAGAAAGGGAGTTTCGCTGGTATGAAGTGTATGCTTCTCGCAGACTTCGTCGAGCCTTCTTCTTCTGCTGGGTGGCCTCGTGCAGCTCACGTTGGATCTTCTCGTGTTCCTTCTCCAAGCTCTGGACATTCTGTTCCCAGAGATGCTGAATGTCAATCTCTCGAGCAAGACGTCGCTGGTAGTAAACCTCTCGGGTCTGGATCATGCCGGTGTACTCCTGGTGGAGTCGCTCGAGCTGAGAAACACCGTCCTCCAGAGCCTTGAGACCAAGACCGAGGTTTCGAGGGTTCAGCTCGCCCTTGTCGTTGGACTGCAGCAGAATTGTCAGAGCGTTTCGGATCATCTTGAACTCCAGACCGATGGATCGGCCCATGAAGGCGTAGTCGGCGTCGTTGGGGGCTCCCATCTGTGCGAGATCCTCGGCGTCGTTGGTGTCGTCGTCGTCATCGGAAGCGTACTCCTCCAGGTCGACTTCCTCATCGGGTGCACCAGAGGAGGAGGCAGCTCGAGATCGGACGGAAGAATTTCCGGTCACAACATCAGAAGGAGACAGCTGGTTGTTGCTGTAGGTAGAAATGGGTCGCTCGGAAGCAGCGGCAGGGATGGCGGGAGGAGGTCCGGTAGGAGGAGCAAGGTTGCCACCGCCGGCAGCGGCGGCAATTCCTCCAGCAACGGCACCTGCACCGGCAGCACCTGCGGCACCGGTGGCAGCGCCGTGAGAACCATGGGTAGCAGCGCCACTTGGAATGGCATTACCGGCACCTCCCGCACCAGCAGCTCCGGCACCGCCTGTAGCGCCGCCTGTTGTTGCGGCAGCAGATCGTGTTTTCTTCTTGTTGCCACCTTCCTGATCCTTGGCCCATCTGATGGCGTTGCTGATGTTCCAAACCCACTTGTTGGTCTCAACGTGATGCTTAGCCTTGAGGTGGAACTTGTAGCCACCCTGGACCTTTGAGCCGACCTCAAACTTGAGATCCTCGCTCTTGTCGAGTCGCACGTAGGCGTTCTTCATGTTGATGGAGCCTCGGCAAGTGTCAGTGCTGTCCTGCTTCTTGTAGTAAGACAGGACACCGTCCTCCAGCACAAACCATCGCAGCTTGTATCCCGAGGTGAAGTTGGTCCACTTTTTGAGGAAACCCTTCATCTGAGGAGCAGGGTTGGACTGCTTGGGGGGTCCGTTGGCAATGTCGGCCTCGGAGATCACCTGCTGTTTGGCAGTTGACTTTTGAAGCAGCTGTCGAATCGTCTCGTCCTTGGTCAGATCTGAAGGAAGCTGGCCGTTCTTGTTTCGAACGAGAGGATCTCCTCCGTGGGACAAAATGAACTCGACCATTCGGGCATCTCGTCTGTGTGCAAAGTCGTGAAGAACGGTGGAACCAGTCTCGGGGTTGTGGCCGTTGATGTCGAGCAGGGATGATGATCTGGGGTTGGTGAGCAGAGCGTCAATGGCCTGCAGGTCGCCTCGGTCGAAAGCCACCTTCATTTCGTTGGAGATACCCTCGACGTACTTGTTTCGCTCCGTCTGGATCGTCTCAGCGATCTCGGGGTATCGGGAAACCTCCATGGGCTGTCGTCCCAGGGAGTCCGCGAGAGTGTCGTCGATCTCGGGCTGCTGCAGCAGAAACAGGACTACGTCATCTCGGCCCTGCTCAGCGGCTAGATGCAGAGGGGTCTTGTTGTAGATGGAGTCCTCCTCGGAAGGAGCAGTCTGTGCGTTGACATCAATGTCGGGGTACTTCTGGAGCAGGAACTTGACCACCTCGAGGTCGGACACCTGGACGGCAATGTCGAGCAGATCATTTCGGAGCTCCGTGTTGGCGTGGGGGCCCTCGGCAATGGCCTGGATTCGCTCCAGATCGTTGGATCGGAGCGTGGACACAATCTTCAGTCGTGCAATAGATCGCTCCACATTGTTGTCTGTGTTAGATGGGGGAAGAAGGGGGGAAGTTGTGCTTGGACGAACTGTGACTGTGATACAAAGGGACAAGTTGTGATTGCATGAGATGTCGTAGAGTTGCTCGTATGGGGTATTTGTGCATCATTGTATCATCGAAATCGTTGTGTGAACAAAGTGGGCTTCTGTGTTTCTATGAAACGGCATCCCAGAAGACTAATTGGATGGGCGTGGTTCCTCGAGCACTTTAATACAGTAATCAATTAAGGTGATGTCGCGGTGGTCAGACAATTCAATGGGTGTCGTTTCGGTATCCCAATTGCGCCTGTATGGTAACGTCCTTGTCTCTGTCATTCAATCATATGTCGTCGTTGGTTTGTCCTTTGCTTTGCTGATGGTCGTCGTTAGGGTCGCGGTCGTCGCTGGAACCGTGTATCACTCTCATACTCACTCTGAGCTTGCAAGGTGGGCTCGGAAAGAGGCTGCTGTTGCTGCTGGTGCTGCTGGGTCGACGACAGGGTCTGTTGGTGATTCGCAGACGGAGGCTGGCGCTGCTCCTGGTACGAAGCCGGCACTGGCGGCGCTTGGGTCTGGATCTGGGAATTGGGCTGTCGGGAAGCCCGGGGATCCAGCGTTTTGGGCTGTGTCATGGCGGTGGTGGTGATGGGCAGTCCTAGGAGGTGAGTCGCTCGGTCGGGGTCCACAGTTGCAAAGTGACGTGGAAGAGAACGCGTTTCTTTACCCTTCACTAAGATTGCTAAATCCGCTCTGAGTTATAGACATTTGGACACTCCTCCAACGTGCGCCAGGCATGCACCACCATAAAGGAAAAGGCAATTTTAAGCTCGGCGTCGGCGTGTATGGTGTCCTCCCAAGTCAGCAGCTTTTTTTGCTCCATGTTATTTTCCGGACATGTGCGGCATTTTCGGCAGAGGAGATTACTAAGCTCTTTTTGCATCTGCGGCTCCCGGTTCTCCGTCACCAATTGCTTCCGAGTGCCGCCTTTTGCGACCCCTGTCAACCCTCTAGTACTACAGCTCGTGATTGTGTGCACGCCTTGCACTAACTCCATGTGATCCTTCCACCACTCTTACATATTATAGACTTCAGTGCATAGGCTTCACTCACGCTCACTCCGACCTTATGGTTACAAGCCGACCCGGGGTGTTTGTAGTGATATATGTTTGTGGAGAGGGTAGATGGGCTGGTTAAAAGGGGGACGCGAGGACGAAGCTTGAGTGGCTCTCTTTACAGTGACCATCTTGTGGCCCAATTACTCACTCTAATAGTTCCTCACAGCTAAAAGCACCAGTATAGTCGGTGCCTTATTTCCACTCGTTGCTATTGTCTCATATCGGGCTGGCAAAGCTTTGAACAGCGTTGCGATGATGTGAGAGATATTGCTACAAGTACAGTAAGGGTAGATGTTGGAAGTCGACTAATTGCCGGGGGGGGCTGGAGTCCTCGTACATACTTCTTCGTACACCGGGCACGTGAATGTACTTTAACCAGCTCTCAATTTACTTCCTTCCGTGCCCCTGCCTAGACTCCTGATGTAAATCGTCTCCCTGCATGGGAGAAGACTGGGGACAGCAAGAACAGGAGGACGAGATGACGACGGTTCGTGTTTCATCTGTCCACAGTCGGAAACGAGAGCATTCTAACGTGACACATGTGACAGAGGTCAAGCGTTAATCATGGCTCCCGAGGAAAACGTGACATGGACAAGCCTTCCCCAAGCATTAGCTAGACACAGCTCTCCAAGTTTCCGTATGTGCGATTACATGTGACTCGAAGGCTATGAACATCTAGCTCTGGGTTTAGCCCGTAAATCCATTGTAGATGACGTAATCTCTGGTGGGACTTAGCGTGGCTAGTAGACCGGAATAGGGAGCGGTAGACGTATAGCGCGAGTGGATCGATGACCTGCGTCACGTGACGTGATCTTCGTGGCTCCATCTCCCTAACTGCGGGCCCCACTCCACCTCTCTCACGCAACCCCACCTCTCACAAAACGGGGCTGTGCAATGTAAGAAAGTGTCTTGGATGCACGAACGAAGAAACAGAGAGAGAAGGAGAAGCGTGAAAAGCCGGAAATTGAACTTGAAATTGAAAATCAGCGTTAATTGACAACAGTAAAAAGAAACGTGAGGCGAAGGATGAACCCGGGGAGATCAGTGCAGAGTGAGGGATTGAAGTGGTAGTTTATTTGCGTTTGGTTCACTGAGACCGATTCAACTATTTGTACATACTCTACCATACACACAAACAAACCACACCCGATCACCCTTTAGCAACCGACCAAATGCCATTGCATGGTTTATATTCCTCTTCTGATCGATATTATTGTCCTGTACCTCGATTCTTCCACACGTTGTTCCATACCTCCACCCAATCAAGTTGCCTTTAAAAAACCAACTCTCGCAGACGCGTCTCTGAAGACCCGCAGCCCTAAGATTTCCGCTTTCGTGTGCTGGAATGTCGTTGATAGCTGAGCGACATGACAATGGCTCCCCTGCATTAGGATCCGAGAGCGTGTTAAAGGTATGTTCAAGTAATGGCCAAACACCTTGAAGTAACGCTGTTGAGTATGGTCAACTAAACTCTTGGCCATCAACAAGCAACACTGGGCATTTATTTGGGAAGATGCTTCGGACTTCGTGATGTAAACATCTGGGTGACACCACAACCTCAATGATACCCTTGATTCTTTCAGCTAGAAGTACTCTTAACGGTACTTGCAGTAAAATAGTCCACCTGATACCAATACTACACCCACACAACACTCTTCTACTCTGGCATTACTGTTTCATTGGATGTTAGTTCGTCCTCCTACTCCATCAAATACCACCACTCGTGGTTCTGGGTGCATCCATTCTCACAGGCAAACGCAATAGGGTCCACCTTGTCTCCAAACAGAATGTAAAGAGCCACAGCCACGTTCATGACACGCTCTGGGCCATGCGGAAGGGTCCACAGGCTGGGAATGTCTGCCTGCTGAAGTTTGGAACTCAACTGCTCCTCTTCGTCCTTCGCTCTGTTCCCTGAAAGGTGTTCGTGGGCCGCGTAGACTTGGCGAAGCACGTTTTCGTGAGCAATGTACTTCTTGGCTTTCATTTGAAGCTCTGACTCGGTGGTTGAGAACTGGTTGAGCGTCTTGCCGGTCTCGTAGGCCTCGCAGTATCCTGCGAACAGGCATTGCAGGCTGGTCAGGTCTTCGTTTTCCATTTCATGCTCCAGACTGTGACATCGAACAGACCGTACGAAACATGGACACGGCGGACTTATAAACACCCGTTAGCGTCATGCGGCTGGGGCTGAGGGGCTGAAATCCATTAACGTCCTTTTCTCTACTGAAACTCCCCTTGTCAGCTTTTCACTTCATTGCAAAAGCGCCAATGCTACATGCCAAGACGTTCATAGTGCGCATCTTGGCGTATAACCAATGATGCTAGTGAATAAAAAAGTGGGATCCAGAAGTACTGACGCCATAATCCAGCGAATGTAAGATATCGTAAAGTCGGAAATAGTGAACTCCGAACTCATAAAATAAAGCAATCACGGGCCTCACTTGACCTTACCCTGTGCAGTCTAAAACCACACTAACCAGTGCTACAGTAGTTTGTCAGCTATTGTTGAACGCGGGCGATTGTGAGTACGAATGGTTTTAGCGTCCTCTCCCTATAGACTTGATGCTACCGTAATGACCACATGGGCGAGGCTCGTGGGTTTGTGCTCTATCGATGAAGGCCAGATATCACAGAGAACTGCTGTGTACAGCACCTGGACATAGGCTCCCTTGAGACACTTGGCTTTTACATGCCGATAAGCACACATGTCTCACTCGTAGATGACGGAAGAGGTTTCGTATTTTCGATTTAAGCAGCCAGCCAATTGGACTCTCCATTGCGCACACGAGTAGGTTCCCTGTGTGAGTTCTCGATGATTTGACCTTGTTGAGCTGCTTTCAGTTAACAGTGAAACATTCAATGATGACAAATTCCAGCCACAAGCATCAACCGCCATTCAGGTAACTCATCTAACCTCCACCACAAGCTTCTCTCACAATCTCAATTCCACCCCAAATTCCCATTTACAATCATCATGCATCAGAATCGAACCACTAACCATCATTATCCCCAGTTCGAACCCCGCGTGTTCCATTATCCACACCCAAGAAAGAAACTTTTTTTCAACTGCTGTGAAAAATCACCTCCAGATCACATCACCACACAAACACCATGAACCTGCGAACGTGTATCAGTGGTGTGCGACACCTGTCGACCTCGCGGGCCGTGTGCAACGCCCCCAAGTCTGGGCTGGAGAACTACGCCCGAGTGGTCGACTCCATCAAAAACGACATGCAGAAGGCAGGAGGAGACAAGCCCAAGAAGAGGCTCAATCTGCGAAAGAAGAGCGTGCCCGAGGAGTCCTACGCTCCCGGCCAGGGCCGAGTGGCCATTGGAGGAGCCGACGGCAAGAACAACAAGCGAGTCGATCGACGAATCAAGTTTGGCAACTCTTCCGCCGTCAACGACAACTTTGCCTCCACCAACTTCGACTCTGCCACAGACAAGTTTCGAAAGCGACGAACTCCCCTCGACAAAAAGGTGGTCCCCAAGCGATACGGACAATACAAGGCTGATGCCGACCGAAAAGCTCCCCGAAAGCTCTTCAAGAAGGACGGAGATAAGAAGAGCGGAGTGCCCAAGAAGGATGTCGATGACGATAAGCTGACCGACTACGTGACTGTGGGTGAGAACGCCCGCCTCCAGGCTGCTCTCGATGAGCTGGACTTCGAGAATAAGGCCGTTTCCAAGGCTTTCGCTACCCTCATCACTTCCGAGGCTCAGCCAAAGACCAAGAAGATCGATACCGCCAAGATGTTCAAGGACGCCTTTGATCTGTCCAAGGGCTCCCCCTTCAACACCGGTGTGGCCAAGCCGGCCAAGGTCGAGACGGCCGACTTTGTCGTCAAGAACCTCAACAAGAACTTCTCGCTCAACGCTGAGCAGGCCACCGCTCTCCTGGACATTGTTTCCGGAAAAACCCCTCTTGCATCCATCAAGATGAAGGAGGAGAAATAGTATGTATATAGTATGTGATGAATGAAAGAGGAAACGTAAAGATGAGTCCAAGCGTTTCCGCCCTAGTAGACATGTGTGTGGGTTCACCCCCAATCAGTAAAAGGAATGCTGGCGTCAAATCTACAAGGTCGGATGCGTTCAAAATCATTAGTCATTAATTGTACATGAGTTGCGCTGATGCTCAATCTCCTCAAAGCAACTACTCCCCCCTTCTAACCTCCGCGTCAATTCTCGTCAACGTAGTCAGCTGGTTAGTCATGCTAACGTTTTCGCTTCGAGTCAGACTCTTCATCATCAGACTCTTGTTCTTGTCGTTGGTCAGCTGTCGCAGAACATTCTTCAGGTACCCGTTCAGAATCTCAATGGGCCAGCTGGAAGGCACCGCGTTGAGCACAAACTTTGTCTCAAGATGATTGCCGTACTTTTCCATCACGTGACGGCAGTAGTACACCTGGGTATCTTGATCAGAAGTGTTCTTCAGCAGCTGTTTGAACAAGTGGGTGAAAAGAGAACGCTTCAGGGTCTCATCAGCAGCAGGTGTGCTTCCCTCAACAGAGTTGACATTGGCACAAGAGTCAATGGCAGTCTGGTAATCAGTAAGATCGTGAACCAGCATATCGATGCATCTCTGATGGTCACCAAGCTGGCCATAAATGATAACCAATTCCAGCAAAAACTGATTCTGGTAGGGAATGAGCTTCTCCTGGAAACTCAGGTAGTCTTCAAGGGTCAAGGATGACGACCAGTTGACATCAAAATGCCACTTTGTGTCACCAAAGACACCCTTTCCGCGAGACTTTTTGTCACTGTGTGACACTGCATCTTCCTTCTCTCTCTTCTCTCCGCATAGACCCCGGTCAATCATTCGAATGATCTCAACACGGTTGGCCAATGTTGTATCGGTGGCCTTCTTCGACTTGAGATACTCAAAGTATGTTCGCTTGGGGGGCTTCAGGGCCTTGTATGCTGCAGTCACCTCGTTCACTTCGTCCTCCTTGGCATCCATAATATCAGCAATGCACTCATCGATCAGCAGGCCAACGTATTCTCCAACCATACTGACCTCACCTTCCACAAACACCATCTGTTGAAGGTACGACTTCCAGGCCACCTGGTTCTGCATAGCCTTGATTGCTGTAGAGATCTTGTCCTTGTCCTCCTTGGAGTTAAACTTGATCTTTGAGCCCGCATTCGAACTGTCTTGGTCCACAAAGATCGCGACACCTTCCTGAGGAAACTTGTCCACAAGCCACAGACCGTACGCACGTACCAGCTCCTTGTCTGAACACGTCTTGAGCAGCGCAGAGAGTCGCTTGGGGCCGTTGGTGAAGAGAGGCTCCTCGATATCGCCGGCAAGAATCGACTGCCAGATCTCGCACACAGAGGCAATCTTGTTCACACGCAGGTCCAGCAGCGAAAGAGGATACCACTTTTTGTGCTCTCTGAGAATCTTGGCAGACTCCGCAATACCCTGGTCGGTCACCAGCTGATGCTCAACCAGATGCAGAATGGCAGATGTGACGGTGTCAGACGCTTCTTCGGTGTCGTTGCTCTTCAGTAGGTCGCCAGCACACTTGGACACTAGCAATTTACACAAGAACACTTCAAGCATCCATCTTCCTTGGAAGTCAGACGTGTTCGAGTTTCTCAGGTGGTACCGACAGATATCATAACAGGTCTGCCACCATTCACGTGATACAACGTCTTCAGACTTGTCTCCCGGTGCAACCATGCTCTTGGCTACTTCCAGAGCAGTGACAACGCCATTGGGTACTTCCAGCTTGTCCAGGATCTTGGGATAGAAAATGTTCATGAGAATATTCAGATCCAGCAGGTACTCGTGGAAGGAGTTTGTCCATATTTGCTTGAAATCAGCCTGTCTATCATGGGTCAGATGTGACAAGCATACTAGCAGCTGCAGGTACTCCTTCTGACTCTTTGCCGCCTCTGAGTTGTCATTATCACCGTCACCAAACGACTCCAATTCGGTGTAGAGCTCGCCCAGCTTCTGTTTCTCCACTAGAGTCTCCAGATGAAACAGCCGAGGGGTGGAAATGTATGTGAAAACTCCATTGTCAGAGTAGGTGAAAATGTTGGACGATGTTTTGCACCATGATGAGAGCTGTGTAGCGTGTGACGACCCTTCTTCTTCCTTGGCGGCACCCTTAGACTCATCCTTTTCCTTGGCATAAACGTCCACTAGGGTCAGCTTATCAACCATTTCCGGAAACGGAATCTCAAATTGTTTGAGCACCTTCGAAATGGTCACCTTGGTAGAGGGCTCTATGTTGGCCTGTGTTTCGACCTGAGTGGCCTCTTCTGACTTCTTATCGGCATCTTCAGGCTCGTTCGAAACTTCCTTGTCCCCCTCCTTGGCATCCCCCTCCTTGGCATCCTCCTCCTTGGCATCAGCCTCCTTGGCATCGGCCTCTTTCGGTTCTTCCTCCTCACCCTGTGTCTTCTCCTCCTTGCCTTCGTTCTTGCCCTCCTTGTGGTCCACCCCTTCGCCGATCAATACCTCAGCCTGATTGACAACATTGTGAAAACACACCTTTTGACCGACGACAGCGCCAACTAGGGGATAGTCGACGACCACGGAGGTAGGGTAATCGTTCCAGGCGATCGTACCTCGCGAAATGTCTCCATCACTGTTGATGATCATTCCCATAGCGGGGTCACCTTTCTGGGTTCCACAGGCAACCAGAAACTCGGAATCACCAACGAGAGCAGTTACTGGCTGAGGCTTGAGATCCGCGCCACTGTCAGCTCCACTCCACACCTCAAATAAGGGCACCTTTCGTACTCTCTCGACGTCAACTAGATCGTATGTCTTTGTGTTTCCGACGAGACAGAGACGGCCTCGGCGCACTCCTGTGAGAGCTTCGGCGTAGCTTACGTCCTTGACGAGCTTCAGACCGTTTGCTGATACATTGATGATCCGTATCGTGTTTTTCGTGAAGGTAGTCACGTGCACGGAAGATGCAGCCGTTGTATGGTTCTTGAGCAAAGCTTTGGTGATGTCCTGATCCACACACATGTCCAAAACGTCTCTGACCTTGCCAAACCCTGAAGTAGGAGCGAATTCTGGAACTGAGAATACCGAGACTGTGGAATTGGATAGTACCAGGGCTCTAGAGATCTGGGGAAGCACCACAATCTTGTCGACGGCCCTAGTTCGTGTAGCATGCACCTTTTGCCTGCTGGCAATGATATATTGTGGCGGTGCGATCTCTCGCCCTTTGTCGGTGGAGGTCACCTGGATGTCCTGGACGCAGAAGAAGTGCAGTACCTCTCCCGCTGATGTGCCTAGGTAGAGCGAGTTTTCTGTGTTAGTCAGAAGGACGGAATTTGTGGTTCGAGTTCGGGGATCCCCGCAGTAGCCGAACAGAACACATCACCCCATGTCAATAGCCTGAATAGACAAAAATAAGACACGTGAGTAACTCTGCGTCTTTGTCGTTTCGATTTCGTCGTTTCAAACAGTTTCAGGCGTCTTACTGAAGTCTCTGATCCAATGTCGCACATCTCCGTTCCGTCGTGAGTCTCTGATCCAATGTCGCACATCTCCGTTCCGTCATAAGTCTCTCCCCCCTCCACCCCTCCATACTCACCCCATGCTTCAATGCAAGTAATGACTGCGCCCTCCAGGACGTCTGGAGCCAGCGTCTGCACCTTGAGATACGGCGGTGTTTCCATTGAGCCTAGCTTTGTGTGATGGCAGTGATGTTGTGATGTGCTGTCTGCAACTGGTCAACTGGAAAGTGTGTTTTGTTGAAGTCGTCGTGATAGAGTTGGAGGTCATGCAGACCACTCCGCGTCTTCATCAAGATACACACTCTCACCATCAGCAGTCTAAAGTCAGCACCAGACCACAACTAGCCCAAACGACTGCAACAATGAGCATATCATACACAGGCCAGCTGCCGACCACAAGCCCACTGTCGCTTACTCAGCACATTGTCTCCGACAGATACCAGCAGGTGATTGAGAATGCAGATGCTGCCCGAGCTCGAGTGAGAGAACAGCTGAAACACGCCAAGAAGACAGGCGCCACCGAAGCCAATGGTGACATCATGCCTGTGATCAAGGCACTGGAGGAGTACATTCCACTCATCACCAGTATCGTCAACAATGAAGGGGTGTTTCATTTCACGTCCCAAATCATCACAAGCTGGAGACTTCCATTCCAGTCACAATCGTCGATGGCCAACAAGACGCCCTTGCATGGTCTCAGCTACGAATACGTTATGGTGCTGTTCACATACACCCTGGCTTTAGCTACTTTGGCCAACCAGTACGTGGCTAGAGACAAGGAGGATCGATGGAAACATGCCAGTGCATACATCAGCAAAGCGCGAGGCGCGGTGGACTATCTCAGACAGAGTCGAAGCTTCCAGATCATCTGCAGTGAACCCCAGCCATCGGTTCCTCGAGATCTCAGCTCACCAACAATGTCTGCCTTCTCGCATATGCTTTGTGGAGCGTCCCATATGCTCATTCTGTACAAGTGTGATGCCGAGACCTACTTGGATGGAGGAGCTCCTTCTGCGGGCACCAACTCTGGGGGATTCTCGAGCTCTCTCCTGCTGCGAACTGCAATCTTTGCGAGAGATCAATTTGAAACTGCATCGGCTCTGCTAGGAGAACCGGTGTCGAAGAGAAGACTGGTGACGAGTCTCGTCAAGGAGAAGAGTTCCAAGTTCTCGCTATCAAAAAAGCTGCATTTGAAGAAAGAAGACGGATCTCCCAGTCTGGCACCAGTGTCTTCATCTGAATCCAACAGAGACATGTCTTCCACGTCTTCTGGTACGCTCGATTCACTTCTCGCTTGGCTGGGCCGTGCTCGAGGCGTGGCCGAGGGCTTCGTGTTCAAATATATGGCTATTCAGGCATACGAGAACAACCACATCGGCAAGGCCGTGGGTGCAGCTCACGCAGCCATCTTGCAGCTGGAGGACATCAAGATCCCCCAAAAGTCGGCTCTTTTCATCCCGGTCACTCATCTCAAGGAGACGCTGAAACGTCAACATGCCGACTACAAAGCTGATAACGATCGTCTTTCATTCGAGCCTGTCCCCTCGCCTTCAGAGCTAGCGCAAGAGTGGCCATCAGGACGACAAGTCATTGCTGCTCAGAAATGGACTCCTCAGGCGAGTCTTGATTTTGGAGCAGACACTTCCACGGCCCCCAAGTACTCTGGCCAGGGTTCTTATTACTAGCTAAGCGTACAACCACAATTTACATTCAACAATCGCACACTACAAGTACTTGTAGCTACTCACAATCCAAAGCACATAAACAACACACACCGCACTATGATCAATATACCTTAGTACCGTCATTCTCGTACAGCCCCTTCAAGTAGAATAAATAACTGCCGAATGACAGCAATGCATTAATAAATAAACCGACTAGACCTCGGAGGTCCGCCTTCCATGATGCAACCTCTGGGTCTCCTCCACCTGCTGTTGTTGTTGAGCATCGTCTGCTGTCTCGAATGGCTGTCGACACATGGGACACAAGCCCTTGGAGGTTTCTGTTTCCAGCCACTTTAGTAGGCAATGCAAATGAAACGAATGAGCACACTTTCCAATGACTGTGTTAGTACCACATCACACGTCGAACCTCTCGAATCATCATACTCACTCAAAGGACAATCATCTCCTGGGTACTTGCACACGGGACACACTCCATCAAACGGAACCCGACAGATACCACAGACCTCATCATTAGGCACGTCCCATTGCCACACGCTCACGGCGTTCCACTGCTTGATTTTCACCTTCATGGCGTAGTTGAGAATGCTGTTGACATACAAGTCCTTGTATCAGCCCTATGCTGTGCTGCACTCTGCTATTTACATGTATCTGAGGTGCATGTGTAAACAACCTTATTTGGGGTCCTTCGAAAAGTGGATGATGAACAGATATACTTGACCTGAAACAAGGCACTGAAGGTGACAATGGGGGGTGCGCTGGGCGGCGAAAGTGGGTGCTTCTGTTCGCTTGGTCTTCAACACCGAGGTTGTCTGATTTCGGATTATTCTCCGACTTGGCGACATTCCTGCAGGAAATGCTCCATAGTCGTCGAGTGGTTCAATGCTTCAAAACGCCACTTTATTGGTACCGTTATGATCGGAAAAACTCGTTCATTTTATTGCTGCTATTTTCACCCTCTTCATCCCCATATTTCGCTCAAATCTACATTTGCTGTGGCTGTTGAAGCATTTAAGCTTAGAGTTTTGTTTGTTAAGGTTTTCGAAGCGCACCTTTTAATACAACACAACATTTACTCACGCGAACTGTTGGAGAAACGCCAGACTCACACTTCAACCGTGACCTCGACGACCTTTGCTACGACGCCGAATCGACACGTGATCACCCATTGATTGACGATCGCTTTCATCGTGCCTATCACGTGACCCCAGACAAGACCCTCCTTCCCCAACACACTACGCCCACCACACCATGGCCGACTCGGACTCCAAGCCCTCCTCTGGCAACGAACTCGAACTTCGAGAGCAGGACAAGTGGCTGCCAATAGCCAATGTGGCTCGAATCATGAAGTCCGCGCTGCCCGAAAACGCCAAGGTGTCCAAGGAAGCCAAGGAGTGCATGCAGGAATGTGTGTCCGAGTTCATCTCCTTCATCACCTCGGAGGCGTCGGAGAAGTGCGCTGCCGAAAAGCGAAAGACCGTCAACGGTGAGGACATTTTGTTTGCCATGCTGTCGCTGGGTTTTGAAAACTACGCCGAGGCCTTGAAGATTTACCTCACCAAGTACCGTCAGAACCAAAATTACAAGCAGGAGAGCAAGAGCGAGACTCGAAAGAAGAAGACGCTACCTGCCCCAGGAGACGGAGCTGTGGCTGCTGCTGCCGGAGGCTCCAACCCCGTCACTGAGACAAACTCGCCCTCCCAGCAGCAGCAGGAGGAATACTACGCTGCCTACGACGTTCCGATCAACGGACAAGACACCGAGCAGCGGTTCTCCGAGGAGCCCACCCAGGAAGAAAAGGCCATTTACGACGCTTATACCGGGGACTACTACTAAAGTAGTCTGACCAGACAGACTCATTCCACGGACTTTTCCCCTTTGTACTATTGATGACTATTTATAAAGTGTATGTGATATATTATGACTGTATTGTACTTGCTAGAGGTGTGGAGACTGGAAAGGGGTTTACGATGGTAGAGCTGTAGTATCATTGACTGAATGCTCAAGTACAGCTTGCGAGTTGTCATTCATCTTCGCAGAGGCTGCTCATGATGGGAAGATGAGCACCTCTCACAAGTGAAGTGTTCACGTGTATACGTGCGTTGTTGGCGGTCTCTAAAATATTACTGTAACTAGCTTGACCTCAGTGACGATTCGCATACCGATCAGCATCAGCCTGTAAATAATCTTTTGCTACCGTTCCATTGACATAGACACTCCCTCTTCTGAAACTTCATGCGACACATCGCACTGAGAAGAGGACTTTCAGACGTGCCACTAATCAGATATCGATAGAGGGTTGATCAAAGACAATTTACCTGCTAAAATAGATCTCGATAAGTTTTCGACGTCTTTTCCGCTGCTAAATTAGTCTGATTTAGATCCGTTCTGGCAGTGGGTCAAAAGTTGACCAATTTGGGTGACTTCAACGATACACTACACAAGCTACAGAAAACATGTCATGCTCAACACTTTGAGACTTAAATAACAGATCTAGATCTATACCTTCATACTAATATTAAGTCGATATCTTCAGAATTCGCCGAGATAGATCATCTGTACGCTCATGTTGGCTCAACGCTTTTTGAGCTAAAATAGTGGCATCCTGGCCGAGCGGTTAAGGCGAGAGATTAGAAATCTCTTGGGGTTTCCCCGCGTAGGTTCGAATCCTGCGGATGTCGCCATATCTTTTGCCCCGTCTGTCCTCGGCAATTGCTAAAATAGTGGCATCCTGGCCGAGCGGTTAAGGCGAGAGATTAGAAATCTCTTGGGGTTTCCCCGCGTAGGTTCGAATCCTGCGGATGTCGCCATATCTTTTGCCCCGTCTGTCCTCGGCAATTGCTAAAATAGTGGCATCCTGGCCGAGCGGTTAAGGCGAGAGATTAGAAATCTCTTGGGGTTTCCCCGCGTAGGTTCGAATCCTGCGGATGTCGCCATATCTTTTGCCCCGTCTGTCCTCGGCAATTGCTAAAATAGTGGCATCCTGGCCGAGCGGTTAAGGCGAGAGATTAGAAATCTCTTGGGGTTTCCCCGCGTAGGTTCGAATCCTGCGGATGTCGCCATATCTTTTGCCCCGTCTGTCCTCGGCAATTGCTCTTTTTGCCACTGCCCCTTCTCTCCTACCCTGGGGTCTTTCATTTTCCCCTCGGTCTGTGCCCATTTTCCCCCCTAACGTGTATGCTGTCCAGCTGAAAGTATATCGCGACTTTTCACTGTTTACGCGTTGCACATCTGCACGCGTCTTTCGGCATATTCAGCACGGAATGAAGAGGAAACACGATGAGGAACCAGCAGAGAACAACACGGCCAATCAGCAAACCGATTTTTACTCGGAAGAACATGTCCACAACGTGCTGAGATCAGTCTTCAAGAAGGACTCGTTCAGGGGGTGTCAAAAGGAGATTGTGGAGACAGCTATGAAGGGGAAAGACGCTTTGGTGTTGCTTCCTACAGGTCATGGCAAGTCTCTGACCTTCCAATTACCTGCGGTAGCTGTTTCCAAGGGTGTCACTATGGTTGTTAGTCCGCTACTAGCCCTCATGGCCAACCAAGTTCAGGGGTTGAAAAAGTTGGACATCCCGGCGGAAACGCTGAATAGTGACGTCCAGGGCCACGATAGACGTACAATCTTACAGGATCTGGTTAGTGATGACCCTGAAACCCGTCTGTTGTACTTGTCGCCCGAGTACATCTCGAACCCGTCATTTCAGCGCATTCTCAAGTGTCTGAACGACCAGAACTTGCTGGTGCGGTTTGTGATCGATGAGGCTCATTGCTGTGTGGAATGGGGTCATTCGTTCAGATCCACATACAAGGAGCTGGGCTTCTTGCGCCAGGAGTACCCCAACGTACCCATCACTGCCTTGACGGCTACAGCTTCTGAGAGCGTTCAAAAGGGCATTATCGATATCATGGGACTCGATGAGAAGACTCTGGGAGTGTTCACCACGTCGATCAACCGTGCCAACTTGCATTATGAAGTCAGATACCTCATTCCAGACTACCGTTTCAACGACTCCAATAGTATCCAGGAGGTGATTCTCAAAGACATCCTGGAGTTTCTACAAGACTATAAGGAACGCAGACAAGCCCAAAAGTCGACATGTCCCGGTGCAGGTATTGTGTACTGTCGTACTCGAGCATTGGTGGAGAAGGTGGCTCAGGAACTTCAGAGAAAGGGCTATGGAGCCCATGCGTTCCATGCGGGCATGGATCTCAATGTCAGAGAAGACATTTTGACGCAATGGACGGATTCAGAGCCTGGTTACGAGATTGTGGTGGCCACTATTGCTTTTGGAATGGGCGTGGATAAGCCCAATGTTCGTTTCGTGATCAACTTTGATCTTCCTGACAATCTAGAGTCTTATTATCAGTTGTCAGGACGAGCAGGCAGAGACAACAAGGGCGCAAGGTGTATCATTTACTATTGTTCTGGCGCACACAGTCCCACTGCCAATGCGGACATGAAAAAGTACTGCTCCAAGGCCAACCAATGTCGCCATGTGTCTATTGCAGAATACTTTGAACCTCAAAAGACCCGAACCGTCAAGGAAAGAGCCCAATTGGCTAAGGAGTATTGTGACTATGCTTGCGATGTGTGCAAAAACAAGCAGTTTGTGTCTTCTAGATACATGGCTATGGTCAGGGCCGTTGACTCATTGTCAGAGGGAGTGTCCAGCACTCAGCCCAGTTGTTCCAGGAGTTCGTCCATTAAGTGATGGCGAGGTGAGGGGGGTTGCATGATTTAATTTATTCATATTTATACGACCGCGTGCTTGTAGTTTGTCATTTAGGTACCACGTTCGGGGTTGTTACTATTAGTTAACTGTTCGAGCTATTGTGCCTACTGTAGTTGAATACCCTTAATTTATTAATTTTACACTGGCACTTCTTACTCGTCATCGTCGTCAGAGTAGGACATGATCTTGACCTCCTTCTTGAAGTTCTCGGCATCCTTGGTGATGAGAGCCTTGAAGGCCTCGGGGTCGTCAGCAAACTCGACCAGGAAGTCAATCTCCAGATCGTGAACGTTGTTACCAAGCACAATCAGAGAGTGCAGAGGCTCACCAGACTCGTACTCGGCAAGCTCTCCCAGAGAACCGGCCTTGATGCACTGTCGAGGAGATCCAAGTCGAGAAA
Organism: Yarrowia deformans; assembly: GCA_900519085.1. Taxonomy (NCBI): domain Eukaryota; kingdom Fungi; phylum Ascomycota; class Dipodascomycetes; order Dipodascales; genus Yarrowia; species Yarrowia deformans. The sequence continues at coordinate 806,296 of ULGY01000002.1, read as the reverse complement.
CAGCAATGGCGGGGGTGTCGGCAGAGTACACCTTCTCGTCTCGATCCTCCTCAATCTCCAGCAGTTGGGAAGCAGCCTGCTCGATAGACATGTATCGGGGAGGCTCGAAGACGTTTCGGCCTCGCATGATGTTCTCGATGCTCTGCTCCTTGACCTTGATGTCCAGAAGGACCAGGGTGTGCAGACCTATCTTTCGGTTCTCGTGGATCTTGTCGTAGAAAGAGTCGGGCTTCCACGAGTCGGTGAAGAAGACCAGAGACACGGTCTGGCCAAAGTTGTACAGCTGCAGACCGCAGGCTCCAACGGCGTTCATGACAGAGGCGTTGTGGATGGTCTGGTACTTGATTCCAAGCTCTCGGGCTCGAATCACCAGGTCAGTGTGAGTGGTGGCTCCAAAGGGGTCTCCCACCACCAGAAATGCAATGTCGTCCTCCTGAGCACCGGCCAGAATGTCATCGGAGGCCTGCTCGACCATCTCTCGGTCGGCCAGAATCAGCTCCTTGCCGTAAAACTTTTCCAGAGTCTCCTTCTCGGCGGCCATGAGAATCGAGGTGTAGGCCTCGAGGTAGACCCGTTTGCACTTTTTGATGGTCTCCAGACCTCGGACGGTGATGTCGGTTTCGTGGGACAGTCCCAGACCAATCAGATGAAGCATTTTGTGTTGATTGTGGGGTTTAAACGGTGATTTTGGGAGCTGAAAAAGTCACCGAAATTAATTTGCGTGGGAGTGCGTCTGACAAGCATGAAGTTAAGCGGAGCACATGAGAGGTGGGTGGTGTGCACTGAACAAACGGAGAGCGGTGGCTAATGGTATGAGTATCAGTTTAATATATCTATAGTTTGTTCAAATTTTCAGTATTCAAGCTGATTAATTTAGATCCTGTTCGTCCATATTCTCGTCATAGAAACAGCATGGTAAAGTCGAATGGGGTCATCTTACCCGTAGAGACTAGCTATATAACACTTGTGCTAAATCCAACGGAGTGGGGTTTCTGCCCCAAGCCATTAACTGAACTTGCAGCCCGGCCCTCGTATTCACAATCTTTCTAAAATCGTATCTCTTCATGGATCCTGTTGTTGAAGTCTTGCCGTATACGCCCGCTTGACGCAGGTACAGCTATTTCGGGTGGTGATAACTTGGCGGCCTGTAATGGCATAGCTATTACCTTTTTGGGCTCATTTATATGTGCATGGGGAATCCAAATCATTGTTATGTTTCAAACTCACAATAACATCTCTCACTCCCACCCACATAAGTAATCGCGCTAAACCATCTTCCTTCGTTCCACCTGCCCAAATGCTACCTTCGGAGATTCTCGACAACATCTGCGACTATGTGGATCTCGAAGACCTTGTGGCTCTCAGTCAAACAAGCCGAGAACTGCGCGACTTGATCTTCGAAACTACCTATCGGGACATGCTTATGAGATACTGTCCGTTTTATGATCTCGAGTACAGCCAATGGGACAGTTGGCGGGCCAGTGCTCTTCACTTTGCCCAGATTGATACAACCCCTTTCAGATCAGACTTGGATCGTCCAATTCACTTTGACAACCCCCTTCCCGACGACTTCAAGTGTTTCGGTAGTGGGATTGATCTCAAGAGTGAAGTTGTTTACCAAGACAGTGGTGTTTTCATCGAGAACCGATTCCTGAGTCTTAGTCAGTCCCAGAAACCAGCACCCTCTCGTCCAACAAGAATGTACACTGACAGTGCCCCATTTGGACTAGTACATGAGATCAACTATGGTCTCGAATCCATGAATGTCGTTGGAGACTTTCATAGAGCAATTTGCACGTCCCAGATCATGGCTGCCGTTTCTACATATGGAGACCAACTGGGTCTCATAATGAAAGATCTTACTGAAAAGACCGATGACCCTGAAGGAGCTCCTCTGTACTTTGCTAGGCTCCATGGCAGAGGACCGTTCAGACTGCAAGTTGTGGGCAAGAAGGTGGTTCTGGTTGTCACAAGCCACTCAGGTGGGCTCATGTCGTCCATATTCAGTGCCCCGGATGGATTCACGACCCTCCCTTATACCAAACCACTTCAGAAACTTCCAGCGGGCATGCTATTTTACGACGGTCATGTTTACGATGTGTTCATGTCTTCTTCAAAGACACCTGTCGTTCAAAGCACAAGATCCCACTCACCTACGCCCTCAGAGTGGAAACTGAACAGGTACCACAAGGTGGAACAAGATGAACGACACACTCGATATGCCCTAGTATATAACCAGCATGGTGTGGTTTCTGCGCTTGTGGATCTTGAAGATCACAGAACCCAGAACTTGTCTATTGCTGCATTCACTCCCCAGAACTTTGGAACGTGGTCTAGACCTGCACCAACCGCGGCAACGGAGCATCATCTCATCCTGGTTGGCATCTCCAAGGGCTCTGTTGGCATCTGGAAGTATTCGGAGCAGTATCTTGCTGACAGATACAAGTGGCAGTACCACAGGAGCATGCCTATTGGTCTCGACGTGTTTCATCCAGCTGAAGAAGACATCAGTGATGTTCTCACCTATTCCAAGCTGAATTCTTTCGTCGACAGATTTGCTGGCTTGAACATTCCTTCTTGGCCAGGGGAGTAGTGTTGAAATCGAGGTGGTTGAGGTGATCCAACATAATTTTTGAACAGTATACATATGCCTTTTGATGGTCATTGCACTTCAAGAACATCAAAGCCCAATTAGCTACTTGGATGTCCAGCATTATCATTCTGTGCGCGAAGCAGTTGCTGCTCCAAACAATCTAAGCATATCTGCCAGTCATCCATTCGTATCAGATCGACGTTTAATCACCATTTCAACCACTCTATCACATGTGGATGGCATGATATTGGCGAATGAAAAAAAGTTAGCAGAATAAGGCCATTCCGTTTCATGTGATTGTGGGGAAGAGTACAGAAGGTGGTCTCGGTAGATCTAACCTTGATGTCGTCAGGGAGAGTGGTCATGTATGGTGTCGAATATTGCATGTTGTGATGGTAAAAACGACAAGAAAATTGTAGAAACACAATTACAATTACTCACAGATTACGATGACCGCTTTTACCCCATCCAAAGCTCGTCTATAACGCTGTTTGTAAGCACATATATTTGCCACCAAGCCCACCTTTCATATGCACCTTGATAAGCTACAGGCGCTGTTGGAACTGTACAATAAAAAGCACAGGCGTTAACATCTAAGCCTAAAATATATAGGGTTGCCCAAACGGTCCTCTCCATTATATATCACATTCAATCTGTCTCAATTGACGTCTTCTCTCCTCAACAACATATAACGACAAACACAACAGCCCCAAAACACTCACAATGCCTTCCGTCCACACAGAAATCGAGATTGACGCTCCCGCCGCAGTCGTCAGCCAGATTCTCTACCAGTTCAACAAGTACCCTGAATGGAACACATTTCTGACCTTTGTCCTGGGCAACGCAAACGACTACTCCAACCGACCCCAGGAGTTGGCCAATGAGCACATCACCATCCAGGTGTGGACCCCCGGCAAGCAGAAGCCCCAGATCTTCGACTGTGTCGTCAACAAGTGGGACGCCAACAACCTGTCGTGGGAGGGCCAGCTGCTGTCCAAGCACATCATCAAGGGCGAGCACTACTTTGAGATTGTGCCTGTGAGCGAGAACAAGTGCATTTTCAAGCATGGCGAGAACTTCAGCGGAGCGGTGGCCACGGTGGCCTCTTTCACCTCCATCTTCGACAACCTCAAGCCCAACTACGAGCGAATGAACCGGGAGCTCAAGAAGCGGGCAGAGGCCGGCCTTTCCAAGTTGTAAGCATGTTCATGCACAACTTACGGCATGATATTGCATTGGACAATCAACAAGTTCAATAGGACGCTCCATGTGTGCAATTCGTCGCACACATTGATGTATATTTAATTCACGGCAACTTTGGTTGCCTATGATTCTATGTCTCCGGTGCCTGCTACTAACAGTAGACTGGTTACCATTGCTAAGGCAGCAGTGTGTAGATCTTCACAGTTTGAGTTGCGTGAATCGGGTTAGAACGGTGCCAGTTCTGGAATGTGTAATATTGGTGCTAGAAAGTTATAAGGATGTAGTTGTGGTTTTTGTGGTATGCGTAAATGATTTCCAAGGGCTCGGACCTTTCTGGTCAATATACACATTTCTAGAGAGATCCAACTATCCCCACATTCTTCAAACTTCAATTTCAATAAGGTTTACTCTATCGAGACGTTTTCGTGATGACATAAAAATTAAGAACTGGAGATTTTTGTGAAGTTGTAATGAGTTGTTGTGGTGCATGTGATATTGGAATGAACATGGTATCATTTTGATGGTCGTAACCTGCTTGTCTTCGCAGTACTGCACTTGTCGACATTAATCCACAGATACGCGTAATTTTCCAATGTAGCAAGCCAAAATGAAGTGAGCCAACTCAGTGTAGTTACTCATAACCTGTTTGCAAGCCTGGCTGCCGGAGTTAGACTTCACTTGTCAACAACAACTGCCGCCCACTCTTAATTAGTAGAAACACTCTTAACGTCATCCTCTGACATCCATCACCTCGCCCATAATCTGTTTGTCTGTTTCACGTCAACCTAAAACAAAACAACAGGGTCCAGCTGACTCCACACAACAACATGAGGCTTTTGGGGCCCTATACCAAAGTATATAAACAAAGCGTGTGGCCCTTGTCGAAAGCGTCTGTTCTAAGCACACACTCTCCTTCCATTCTCTCCCCTGTAGCACTTCTAGCAGCACACATATGCCGTGTCATTGTATGCATTGCATCCACGTGTCGGGGGATAGGGGATGTGAGGCATAGTGGGGGGGGGTTCGGGGTCGGTGTATTACAAGTTTGTTCGACCGGTTCTGTTGTGGTCGGAACCGGCCATATTTTTCTGTCTATAAATCTATGGCCATGTCCTCTTCTTTTAGCTACACTTCAAAGGACGTTATTCACCCAGAGAGCTAATTGCTGTGCCCACTACACATGTCTTAGAAGCATACGCGTAACCAAGGTTAACTGTATATTTGGCTGGGAGTGCATGGAAAGGGGGCTTCGGGTCCAAGAGAGATGACGAGGGTGTGAGGTATTTGAGACGGCAGGGGTTGCGCGAAAACACGTCTTTTTGCACCAAGAAACCGGCCTTGCTTTCTGTAGAACAACGAACCAAGCTCGAGACCTGTTTAGACCGTCTTCGAGATGTCTCTGTTTATGCTACTCTGTTGAGAGCTAAAAATAGGTCTTGTAGGTCCGGTGCAAAAATAAGTGCGTTATGCGTTGCGCCAGTAAAAACCAAAATACCAAAAAAAGCGGGTTGGTGTAAACTCTCCAGCATCACCAGCACTGACACCGTGAGAGACACCCAGTCCAAGCACGAGACACAGGCCGCGAACAGCAGAGCGACTCCCGACTTCGTGACACAACCCCGACTAACAGACATCAGCTAGGCAGACCCCGGCTTACACCTACAACTACTCCAACACAGCTTGGTATAACTTCACCACCAAACACCACCCTCCACCACAACTGCATACCATGAAGATCAATCCCATGGTCCTGGTGCTGGCCACGGTAGCCCTGGCTTCCACTATCACAACTCCTCCCGCACGAGCCACCTTGGCTCCCCGACAGGACGACAAGAACGACAACACAGACTCCTCCAAGGATGACAACGAGGAAAGCATCGTGACTCGGTTCACGGCCCACAAGAGCAAAAACACCTACACCGAGGAACCACCGACCCTGACGCTCCCGGGAATGCCCACCTCCGAGCCCGTCATCCCCTTCACCGAAGACAACCCCTATGTCAACACCTCCAAGTACCCCGAGGGCACCGTGTTCATCTGTGTGGGCTCCATTCTGGGCGGCCTCACTCTGCTGGTCACGGCATGGCGATTTGGAGTCGCCTGGCACATGAAGAAACAAATCAAAAAAGCCAACGCCAACGAGCCTCTTATGGCCGCTTACCACAACAAGAACCCCCGACCCAAGCGGAAGTTTGACCACAAGTCGCTGTTCCCCACGGAAAACCCGTTTGGAAACCACGCAGAGCTGCCCATGGACAGCCTGTCGCCCCAGGGCAAGAGCATGTCCAAGTCGCAGGCCGCAGCCATGGCCGCCCACAAGTCTTCTCTCTTCTTTTCTCCTACAGCCGAGGTAATGAACGCCCAGAAGGCCGGTGGAATGGGCGAGCCCATGCAGCAACAGCCTGCCTACCATCCCGGATCGTCTGCAAACTCGTTTATGGGTTTCACCAACGCCGGAAACAGATCCACTGCATACCTGCCTTCGGGCTACTATGGTCCTCAGGCCGGCCAGGCTAACTCCATGACCTCGCAGTCTCGAGCCAGTATGAGAGGTTCCATGATGGCTCCTTCCATGCACGGAGGACGAGCCAACTCGTTGCGGCCCATGAGCCATATGGACGGCCAGGGCGGAACCCTTGGAGGAGTTCGGGCTCCTTCTGCTTTCTTGGATGACATGTTGAAGGATGATGTGATGAGCGAAGAGGAGGCGGAATCAAGCGCGATGAGATAAGTGATGATGAGTTGCAGTGAGGAGAAGGAAGCAAGCAAGTGCCACGACGGGAGAGCATGAGAATTTTGTTCCATGAACTGTCCTATCTGACACCGCTGAAAAAAGACTGCATGACCTTGAGTCAACAAGACTCTCATCTCTCGGACCGGTATTCATGGTGGATTGTTTGACGGTATTATCCAGCATAGTACGCATTTGTACAAGGAAAGGCAACTGGAAAGTAGTAGCAATGGCATGTTAATATGGAAGAGAGCGGTGGAGAGATGTAGACTGGTGTTGAGTAGACGGTGGTAAAGCATGGTTGACTAAGACGATGAAAAGATTGGCAGAAAAGCTTGATAGGTTGACGAGGTTCGTCGGAATCAAAGGTGTCTACTCTAAACGTCTATACTGTACCTACCGAATCGGATTACACTTACTAATCTGGTCTACAGATAGAATCGTGCCTGTCATTGCAACAGTTAATATGGGCGGAATACATCTCCTGGGACATTACACTAATTACTGGTACCAATCGTCCGTGACACTACAAGAGTCTTATAAATATTAACATCTATTATTCAATATATACAGTCTGTCCTACCAAGTTGTCCTTTTAATGTGGACACACTTAGTAAGAGCTGGCAGCCTGCTGGCAAGCCTTGAGGGCCTGGAGGTACCAGTCGCAGATCTGCATGTTACCGTTGTTCTCGTCGAGACACTTGGTGAAGGCTCGGGCGTCGGCCTCACAGGCACCGGTGGCCTGCTGCTGCTGCACCTGGGCGGGAGCGGCGGCAGCCACGGGGGCGGGAGCAGCCTCTGCGGGAGCGGAAGAAGATCCTCCTCCGAACATGCCGGTGATTCCGGCTCCCAGGGTGTGACCGATGGTGGATCCGACGGCGACACCGGCGGCAGTGGAGGCCATCTGGGCAAACATACCGGGCTGCTGGGGAGCAGCCTGGACGGGAGGAGCGGCGGCAGGAGGAGGGTGGTTGTACTGCTGCTGCTGGGGATGGGCCATGGTGGAGGCGGATCGAGACTGGGTAGGGGCGGCTCGGGCGGGAGCGGCTCGGGATCTTGTTCTAGCCATTGTGTGTTGTGTGTGTGTGTGTGTATGTCAACGGTTTAGTTGTTTTTTTTTCTGTTGGTGGGTAGAGGGAACCTCGTGGCTATATAAGATTTTCGGTAGCCATTTCGAACCGTCTCGAAGCTTGAGTCTATTTGCCACCTATGTGTGAGAACTGGTCAAAAGTATAGACCTGAGAATAGAGCCCGTAGGTGCGCGGCGAGATGGCCGAACCGGACATCTCCAACTATTAGTCACATGTCGAAATGTACAACGCCACCGTACTTTGTGACACATGTCCGCCGTTAGCCCCGTCGACAGTCCGTCGTCTGTTAGTCAGCCCTGGAAACCTAACCCTCGAGATAACCTAAGCCTACAACGGACCTAGAGGTCGGGGCGTGGGCGGACTGGGGCACCAGAGAGAAAGTTGTACTTGACAGGAAGGAGGTCACGTGAGCGGAGACGGAGTTGGAACTTGGAAGGTCGTGGAAGGTCGTGGAAAGTCTGGTGGTCGAATCACTACATCGGTGGTGTTTATTGGTGCTGTAACTGGTGCTATCGTGAGCTCTATGTGTCCTACTCGTACATCGTACACTCTTTTGGTCTCACTCCCTCTCTCACATCTCCAGTCGTTGAACATAAGGTTGAAAGTATAATCCCCGCGTTGTAAAACTCGACAGATTGGCCAATCAGAACGATGGGGTAGTCATAACCTGTGTTTGAGGGTGGTTTGGAATAGTCCGTCGAGCCAGCAGTTGTCTTCTCATGTGATTGCTCAAATTTTGAAAGCAAATCCTCTATCCCAGCCTGATATTATAGACATTCCAAAGAATGACGATAAGCTCATCATTGGTATAAAATAACATGCCGAGACTGTATGAGGTGTGTATTGAGAGAGGGGGATGTCTGTGAGGGTGGTGCGGGGTTTTCCGTCACGAACTGTTTGAAGACGGTGTTTTATCACGTTATATCTATTATGTCATATGTGTATCCAAAATCACGCCCATCTCCATTCATTTACAACGGCCTCGGTTCTCGTGTCATCTTTAGTTGATGTTGTCATCTAACTCTATACATTTACTTAAGAGCAACCCAGCACACCGTTCAGACTCAGCTCAAAATGCCGCTATCGGAAATTTAAAGAGAGTGGTATACTTGCTATCTTCTAGTCACTTCATAATCACTCTCATTTTCCCCGGGCCAACCCACCAACACCCCCTCTTCGACCAGCTCACATTTCACACCTCCCACTTTAATAGCTAAAATGTCCCACCCAATGAAAGCCGAGCTATACAATAAGGGAGATTGTAGAGCCGTGCAATGGACCCACAAGAAGGGGGAAAGTCCTCAGGCACAAACAAGACCGCCAACTGAAGACCCTTGCCCTCCTCTATTCGCATTTCCTCCCCCCACCTCCCCTACAACACCCTTCCAACCCTAACCCCCGTTTGCGCCAATCAGCGCGCTCGGAATAGTCCCATCTGGACTAAACTCTTCACAGCTACAGAAGCCCTCTGTTGCACACCAAAAACACCACCCCCACACACAATGCTGCGATCTGCTGCTGCCCGAGCCGTCAGGGCTGTGCGCCCCCGGCTGTCCGCTCGATACATGGCCACCACCGCTCTGCCCCAGGACCCCATTCCTTCCGGAGCTCTGGGCCAGAAGGTGCCTCACGTCGACGAAAGCCACCAGGACCTGCTGTTCCGAACCTCTCACATGATTGAGGATCTGGAGACCTACGACGAGGACTCTCCCATCAACACGTCGGACGCCAACACCCGAATCCGAGCCTTCACCATCAACTTCGGTCCCCAGCATCCCGCTGCCCACGGTGTGCTGCGTCTGATTCTGGAGCTGTCTGGAGAGGAGATTATCCGATCGGACCCTCACGTCGGTCTGCTGCACCGAGGAACCGAGAAGCTCATTGAGTACAAGACTTACATGCAGGCTCTGCCATACTTTGACCGTCTGGATTACGTGTCCATGATGACCAACGAGCAGGTGTTCTCTCTGGCCGTCGAGAAGCTGCTCAACGTCGAGGTGCCCCTTCGAGGCAAGTACATCCGAACCCTGTTTGGCGAGATCACCCGAGTTCTCAACCATCTCATGTCCGTGTGTTCGCACGCAATGGATGTCGGAGCCCTGACCCCCTTCCTTTGGGGTTTCGAGGAGCGAGAAAAGCTCATGGAGTTCTACGAGCGAGTGTCCGGAGCCCGTCTGCACGCCGCCTACGTTCGACCCGGAGGAGTCTCCCAGGACCTGCCCGCCGGCCTGCTGGACGATATTTACATGTGGGCTACACAGTTTGGTGACCGACTCGACGAAATCGAGGAGCTGCTGACCGACAACCGTATCTGGAAGCTGCGAACCATCAACATCGGTACCGTGACCGCCCAGGACGCCCTCAACCTCGGCCTGTCCGGCCCCATGCTGCGAGGATCCGGTGTCCCCTTTGACATTCGAAAGAACGCCCCCTACGACGCATACGACAAGGTCGACTTCGACGTGCCCGTCGGCATGAACGGAGACTGTTACGACCGATACCTCGTTCGAATGGCCGAGTTCCGACAGTCGCTGCGAATTATCGAGCAGTGCTGCAACGACATGCCCGCCGGTGCTGTCAAGGTGGAGGACTTCAAGATTAACTCGCCTCCCCGAAACCTAATGAAGGAGGATATGGAGGCCCTGATCCACCACTTCCTGCTCTACACAAAGGGATACTCTGTTCCCCCCGGAGAGACCTACACCGCCATCGAGGCCCCCAAGGGAGAGATGGGTGTCTACGTCGTCTCCGATGGTAGCGAGCGACCATACAAGTGCAAGATCCGAGCCCCCGGATTTGCCCATCTCGGAGCCTTCGATCACATTGCCCGAGGACATTTCCTTCCCGACGCCGTGGCCATCATTGGTACCATGGATCTTGTGTTTGGAGAGGTTGATCGATAGTCATAGAATACATACTAAGCAGAGTTGCATGAGCGGATAAGCATCCATGGATGAAGGACCGTACGCCCTGAGAGTCATGGTCGGGTTTGTGTGGTGTACTTGTAGTGTAGATTGGACAACGTGAGCAAGTTGTCCATTTGTAGTGGAGATGATGGGTGGGTGGAGTGGTCTTGAGGTAGTTCAAAAGGTGAATGAGAGATGGCCTTTGAAGTCGTGGTAATGCTTGAACTTGCAACTGCCACACACAGGCGGTAAGTAGAAACCTGTCAATACTCGTGGTTATCTAACAGCACGGCACGTACAGTTGACAGATCGGGGACACTCCGAGAAGCACTCACATGTGATACAGCAGGATCGTATCAGAACAGATGCAAGATAAGAGACTTGGCGTAGAGCTGTAAGACTCGCAAGAATGTGTTATATGACTTGTACCAAATATTACCGTTTTTCTGTTTGACATGTTGGAAATATGCATACCTGCACGTTCACATTGACCTTTCAGAGATTGTATCAGAGTCAGTCAGATCTGGCTAAAGAAGAAGAGTATGTAAAGTAATTAATCGTTCGTACTCGTACAGTAATCATTCTCAATTAATACGACCTCTGTTTGCTCTCAGAAACACTTGACCTTTCCGCTTCACGACCTTCAGTGCATGTGTCACCCATATTGCATCCATAAGCATAGTGAGAAGCATTTAAGTTGGAACATGAGAAGATGACTAGGCGGTTGATTATTGAACGTGTTGATATCGGCGACTCTCATTTTGAACGACAAATCTTGCGTCCATTACTTTCTAAAGTCACACGAACGATCGTGAGAGCACATTGACCTCTTACCAGAAGTCTCACACACATGAATAGGCCTCCGATACCGTACAAGTCTGTACTACAGTACTGTAAACAGCATCTAGACAAAAGTACAGCATTTGATATTCTGGTCTGCTCTACTACGTGTGAAAGTTCGATCCCTTCAATCACATTTTCATCATCTCACACCAATGTAGATGAACTACGCTCCTCTACCGCCCATTAATAACACAATCCATTCTATCCGTAATAAATACACTACATGATGACGCACTTGGAAGACTCCTCCTTGTCGTCGGCAGCAGCGCCCTTGGGCTTGGCTCCCAGAGCACATCGAGCCGCCTCGGTAAAGGCCTCGTTAACTCCTCGGTTCATCTTGGCCGAGCACTCGAGGTATCGAAGAGCACCAATCTTCTTGGCCACCTCCAGGCCCTGCTCGTAGGTGACGTACGTCTTCTTGGCGCCCTCGCCTCCCTCCTCATTGTTTCGCAGGTCGCACTTGAGAGCCACCAAGACAAGCTTGACACCCTCACAGTGGTCAGCAATCTCACCCACCCACTTGGTCTGCACGTTTTCCAGCGAGTCGCGCGAGTCGACGGAAAAACACAGCATGATGGTATGTGTGTCTGAGTATGACAGCGATCGTAGTCGGTCAAACTCCTCCTGGCCGGCCGTGTCCCACAGAGACAGCTGGACGGGCTGGCCGTCGATGAAAATGTCATGCACGTAGTTTTCAAACACGGTGGGCTCGTACACGTGGGGGAAGTAGCCCCGGGTGAAAACGTTCAGCAGAGAGGTCTTACCGGAAGCACCATCACCTAGAATGACAATTTTTCTTGAAACTGGGTTAGCTTGGTTGATTGGGGTATACGCGGGGGAAATACCATGCAGTGAAAACAAGTCATGTGAGAGGTGTTGTAATGGAAGCTGACAAACGTACCGGGTCCAGCCAGGTTGAGCTGAGCTGGCAGGTAAACCGGGCTATGGAGAGGCGCTAATACAGCTGGTGAAAAAAGCCACTGAATGTGTCTCAACATCCAAGACAAAGCCTTATCGCTGGGCCATAAGTTGCGCTCTCCAAGGGAGTCCAGGAGCCAACTCCAGCTCCTTCTGCACACCCCTCACGATCATATTTCAGAGTTGAATGTGATACTGCACCACAGCATAAGGGTATCACAATGATACAAGTCGGTGTGGCAACGCATCACGACTCCGTTGTAACCATTGTAACCACTGACGTGGCATCATATTCGGCCTCTGAAAAAGCTCAAATCGCTTTTCCAACCCGCCCCACAGAACCTGGGGGTCATTCCGGCCAGATCATATCCCGTATATGCTTCAGGGAGCCCTGTTTGTGCCCGTCACACGAGCCGCGTGCTGCCATACTCACTAGCCTTGGGGGCTCCGCCGCAGATGGCCATGTTGAATTTCTGTAAATGAGCGAGAGAGTGGAAGAGTGGTGCGGTTTTACCTCTTAGCGGGATGGTATATCTCTTGGTGCAGGTTAGGTGGACCACGGCTTGTTTTGGTTTTTGGCAAAGCTTATTCCGCAGTCTATGTTTTGTTTCCCTTGTGCGCTTGTGCGCCGGTGTGCTTGTGTGCTGTTGGAGAGTCTGTGAGGTTACACCTCCCACGCGAGTGACGGAGTGACGTGTCCGCCCAGCCAGTCTACTGGCGGAGTATGTTGGTTCGGGGAGGTGCACTTGTTTGTGGCGGGCTGATAACGGTGACAGCATAGCCTACTCGCACCAGCGGTCTAAGAGGGGTTATTCGGTGTGTTCTAGCGATAACCGTAGAGCCCCCCCGCTCCTGACTGGTACTTACAGCACAGTCCCCCCCTCTACTGCCCGTACAATAACTCCCCCCCTCATTTTGGTCATATTGGTGGTTGTCATTTTACAGCACGATTTACGACGGACCTCACGACCCCGTTTCTCAGAAAGAAATGCACCCTCGGTCGCCCAACCTTGCCCCAGAGAAGCTCGTATTGACGCGAACGCGTGGAAGGTATATACCATCTTTGGCGCCATGGGGTGGACAAAACAGACGGGCTTGGCGTTGGGGTGCGAACAGAAGAATAATCTTGTACCAGACCGTGTCTACGGCTCTTTTACTCTGCTGTAACAGGTCCTACAAGTAGATCGTGTCTTTCTTGTCTGCCACGCCCCGGCTGCTCATGATTGACGGACCCCTGAAAGTTTCACCCAGCTTGCGGACCTGAAAAGTTGCAACTGTATGTGACGCGGAGCGGGCCCAATACGATGAATGCAGAATCCGGTAATTACAGCTCGGCGTAGACAAGGTATTACGGGGGCCGCGTGAAGACTCTTTAGGGCTTTACAGCGTCTAAATTTGCCCCTGTCATTTCCATGTTGTAGACAACCAGTAGACAGCTGGTTCCGGACCATGCCTTTGAACATCCCCAAAGTGTATGTCGATTACTCATGCTGATTCCTCGTTTGGTTTCAGACTGACAGGGGCTAGAACTGAACCTCTCTAGCTCCAAACACGTGATTGACAGTACGAGTACTTACTCAAATAAAGGGAATTCCCCGCTGGTTCGACATTTGCACTTATTATTCGGTGCATGGTCCGGAAACAGCTCACACTCAGCCCAACAACTGTACATTCCGTCTAAGCCCATATTATCGGACTGTTCTGGCGTTAGACAGGGAGAATGTTGAAAGTGACGCTAGAGGCTACAAGTACGTAAATTGTAGCATGCGAGTGGACCAGGTGGAATTTCGGTTTATTTGGTCGGTTGGGGGCTTTTATAAGTGTAGTCAAGTCGATGGACTGTGGTGTGATACAGCTCGTAGTGGACCCTAGAATACTTGGGAGCTGTTGGAACATTGCTTAAGAAGACACACAGCCCAAGAAAGAGACAAGATGACGGTTTTAAAGACAAGCACCCTTCCTCAAGCACGGATATGGTCATGAAGCACAAGAACTCTTCATGGAAAGTCAGTATAACTGGTCCACACTAAATCAGGCAGAGAGAGTGGACAACATTGTCTGTTACCGCCACTCACAAATCCCAAGCACACACCATTCTGTCCCGGTATACACACCCAACTCTTACCCCGTCTATCACATCCCAGGTCACGTGACATCGCAAAATCGCCTTTTTGGATAACCTACTGAGCCATTTCAACTGGATCCCTGGCACACCCGATCTCGTGCTCTTTTTTCAGAAGCGAAGATTTCAACAAGATTCCAGATCAGAGCCCTCTTTAGATTTCAACTTTATTGCTGGAGTTGAAGAGAAAGGGTGTATCTAAGTGGGTGGTTAGGGGCTATATTTTGATTTTGTTTCAACTAAAAGAATCATCCAATTCTGGGGATCATTTATTTATGCTTGGATTGTCAATATCTCTACCACAACAGCCGCCCCTTTCGCTCCCATTCCACTCCCTCTCCCCAAACCCCAAGCCTAATCTTGACTGGACTTTCGATAATCTTGCATGGAGCTGGGACTTGTAATTTCTCAACTTCAATAATAGCCAGACATCTCACAGGTCCACCATGTGGCGACTAGGTCCACGACGCTTTTCCACGTCGGCCGCGCGGGCCGCAGACTCGTCGACCCACTACTCGATTCTCGGCGTCAGCGCGTCCGCCACAGCCGCAGAAATCAAGTCCGCCTTCTACAAGCTCTCCAAGGTGTACCATCCGGACCGGGTCCGCAACAAGAGTGAGGAGGAGCAGAAAACGAGCCGACTCAAGTTCGAGGAAGTGTCCATGGCATACACCGTCTTATCCGATCCCGCCCAGAAGAGAGACTACGACCAGCAGAACAGCTACCGATACAACGGCGGTTCCGCAGGCACTCCGGGCAATCCAAACACTGGATCGGGTTTCCACAGCACAGGAATGTTCCGAGAACGACCTGCGTCTGGATTCAACCGACGGGCCGACAAGGGGCGAACATCCTCGTTCCAGGGCGGCTTTCGAACCTCGAGAATGAAGGCCAACACGGCCTCTTCTCGTTTTTCCGGAGAACATCGAGAGGCGTCCAACTACGATGTGCCACACTTCGATTACGACAAACACCACCACCAGCAGTGCTCGTACGAAGAACATAGAGTGCGACACCAGCGACAGCAGGACGAGGAGTTTCGAGAGTCGCGACGAAAGAAGAACGAGGAGCGAAACTACCACACCCAGGGAGGAGGTATTAACGTGGGAGCTGTTGCTGGGCTGGGTGCCACCGGTGTGGTTTTGATTGCTATGATGTGTAGGTAGAGCATACTCTCAGAGCGAAGCGATGAGAGTGTGCAACGAGAATGTGTTAAACGAGGCATACGACCACTCCACGAGCATGCGAAGATAACACGCTACAGACTCTATCAACCTGGCACATCCAAGTGACTACTCACTGGCACCAAGATAGATATTTATAGATATGAGTAATGAATTATGTGTTATGAACGGGCGAAACAAGTGGTCATGCTTGTGTCTGTGTTGTATGTGCTTTAAAGACATCCTCAAGATCAACCCATTCAACAGATGTTGAGCACGATCTAGTGGCAATAAAACGTGTATCGTTGATGAACATTTTTGTCTACAGAGAATGAGAATGTAGACAGCCAGCGGAGCACATTTGTTACAAACATACAGCTTCCAACCAAACCGAATCTCAAGAGGTTGCCCACAGGTTGGACTGCACTTATAAGCCCCCATCCCCCAGACAACGAGATCGATTTGAAAAGCCCTGAGGCTCTTCCAGCAATAATGATCAAAAACCACCACTGAACCCACCTCCTCCGAATCCACCTGCGTCTCACTCACGTCAAGATCGTTCTGACCAGGCACATTGATTCTGCAGGGCCGGCTCCGAACACGACAAACCAACTCCCTCGATGCTACAAAATCAAAGTCAGATACACTGATTATTACATATACAGAACTCATTAAAGTATTCTACTTAACCCTCAAAGGTGAAAGAAACACCGAGGTTGTGGGCGGACTGCTCGAGTCGCTGGGTGTCGATGGAAGCACCAACACCGACTCGGACACCGGGCTTGAGGCCAACGGAGTAAGCAAGAGCGGCAATACCCTGGTTGTTGATCTTAGCCTTGGCGAAAGAGTTGGCATCAAGAGTGTGCTTGGCACCGATCTCGAGACCGACGGGGGCGGCAGCAGCCTTGGAGTCCCAGGTGGCCTTGGCACCGACCTCAGTGACGGGGTTAACTCGGTGGAAGTAGGCGGCGGAGAACACGGAGAGGGAGTTGGTGGCCAGGATGGAGGTGGTGTAGACGGGGGCGGTGTAACCAACGGCAGCGGAGTACTTGGTGACCTTGGCGTCGGAGACATCGTAGCCGACCTCGGCACCGGCAATGAAGCCGTCGTGGCCAAGAGTGGCGTCGGAGGTGACGGTGGGGCCCTTCAGGAGATCGAAGAAAGCTCGAGCCTGGAAAGAGGGCTGCTTGAAGAAGAGGGAGAGCTTGGCGTTCTTGGCTCCGGAAGAGGGAACGAAAGAGGTGGCGAGCTCACCCTTAAGACCCTGGGCAAGAGCCTCGTCGATCTCGATCTTGGAGTCGAGAACGTTGGCGGTGGTCCATCCCTGGGTGACGGTGACACCGTTGGCCTTGTCGGCGTACTTGGCCTCAAGGTTACCGGCAATGGAGCCGTCCTTCTGGGAAGACTTACCCTTGGCGACAAAGGCAACACCGTTGGGGGCCTTGGTCTTGATCTCGAGGGAGGCTCGAGCAAGGTGGTAGTAGTCCTTGTTGAGGAGGTCGTTGGAAGCCTTGGCGATGTCGGAGAAAGCGAGAGGAGCCACTGGGTTAGTATGTCGCGTGTTATGATGTTAGAGCACGTGCTCTGGGGTTGCACACCATGTGTGGACAGCAGCAGCAGCAGCAGCAGCCGAGAGGGTGTCCCGTTGCCCACGTGTGGTTGTGATGACTGCTAGACAAGTCTTCAGACTCAATTGAGAGGGAAACCGGTCAAGGAATGGCGATGGGTCATTGTATTGATGCGTTGACACATGCCGAGCGAGTGAAATCGCACCACAACCCAACATCGACCATGTGACGATTCAGGTGTGAATACACGTTGACGGAACGAGCTGGATCAATGGCCCCATTTCCGGGTTCTTGATCACATTCAGCTCGTTCCGCCCCCCGTGTTTTGCAGCTCCATTGATCACTCAACAACCACCTCGGGTACTACTCGGGTTCCTCTCGGTTGCGTGTCAATTTGCCCTTTTGGAGTGAATCAAGCCACGTGCAATTGAGCCGAGTGTCCCTGGAGGTGTTTATGATCAATGGCAAGCGCACCGTCTCTATCTCAATGGTCCGGTGTCCGAGAGTCGCCACGCTGGCTATACTCACTGTTTGTGTATGTGTGTTTGTGCTGAGAAAGAAGACAAGTTACAGGGAGCGAAAAGCTACGTTAGCCACTGCGGTGAGTTAGTTCCTTTAATCTGCGGCGTAGGCGGGGACTGCAACAAAGACGGTAGACGCACCTTGATCAACTAAAGTTATTAGGGTTCCGACCAATCAAGATTGAGCTGCCGCACACCATACGTCCACATAAACATACAAGACAGTCCAGGAGAAGGATCGGGTGGGAGGCGGTTAGGAAAGGGAGTAGCAGAAAAAACATGTGCGGCTTGATCTGAGCGGTTTACAACCATGATCTGTTTCTCGGGCGGAAGGGAGAACGCCTCCCTCTGCTAGCTGCCCCAATAACCAAACGGCCCTCAACAATTCCTCACATGATCTCGCCCCCCCTCTCTCATCTCAGCTCAGCTTCCGTCAGAAAAAGGTCACATGGTCTGATTGCTCAGTGCAACCTCCTCTCCCCTCGCTGTTCGGTTCTCCCCAACAAAATGTATCCATATGCATGTGGGGGGGGGGGGG